>JANIJG010024009.1:0-19373 GCA_024611175.1 Megaceryle torquata | reverse complement strand
AGAAATTCTTCACTGAGAGATTGGTTAGACACTATAACAGGCTGACCAGGGAGGTAGCAGAGTCATCATCCCTGGAGGTGTTTAAAAAATGAGTGGATGTAGCAATTGAGGCTATGGTCTAATGGATAGATAGATGTTAGGGTGAAGGTTGGACTTGATGATCCTAGAAGTCCCTTCCAACCCTAAAGATTCTATGATTCTATGAAGTCCTTGTGGTGATGCGTGGGGTACAGAGAGAAAACTTCAGTTCTGACTTCACATACTGGATTTTTTCCCCTAAACCCCTTAATCAACAAAACTATTTTCTCATATCTCTGTGCAGCCAATTTATTCTCCTCTCTGTTAATAAACCCACCTTCCCTGATGAATCACTGCAGTTTATCATCAAATCAGAAGATGAAATGGGTCTATTTTTTTAAAACAAGGACATTAACTACTATCAACAAGATATTTCTCCGTTATAAAACTTTATCTTTCCCACCAGCTTCAGGAGTAGCATTGTTTAAAGTAGCCCTATGGTGATCCAGTGTGGGAGGGACAAGCAGAGAGGTGACAACCTGCTCTATAAATATATGAATCAATCTGAAAATGACTATGAAAGAAAACATATGGCACTATGACCATAACTCACTCTGGAGTTTTCTAATAAAACAACAACAAAACCAAACCAACTAAACAAGTAGTTTAAATTGTACATAGGTGAGGCTGCCAGGAACTGATGTGACAAAGCACAGACTAGATAACAAAAGCCATCTCTCTGTGCATACACCAGTGATTAATCACAGAACAAAAGGTCAGTCGCGAAAAGCATTCAACTAAATATGAAGCAACTTTCTGCTGGAAACCCATGCCAGTGTCTCATACCCTTTTTATATCATACAGGTCCCAGGAGCTGTCCCTTAGCAGACCACTGAAATTAAACATCAACACAAGCATGGAATACATCCTCAGCTCCACTGAGGCCAGGCTAGCAGGTTTGATGCTCCGCATCATTTCATCCCCTAGATACAATCTCTCTGTGAAATTAAATTTGCATTTATCATGATGGCTTGGATCTGATGAGGGCAGTGGCAAAACCTCAATGTTTTCTGGGGTCTATTTATGCCCCAGAAATGCTGCCAACAAGAGGCAGCTCAAAGCTCAAGAGGATGAGAGTCCCTGCACATCCCATGTTACTCTCCAGGAAACCACTTCACTGCAAGGGCTATGCTTGGTTGCTTGCTTTTCCTCCCTCATCCAACCACCTTTATTGCAAAAGTCAGCCTTAGTAGGGTGTAGCAGATGTCAGTCAGCACTAGGCAACAGATAACAGAAACCTAAAGTATCATTCCCTAACAAACCCCAGATCTAACCTCTATACACACCTACTGATTTGATTTCTATCTCCAGAATTTAAGAGGATATTTTCCTCATTCTTGGATGTTAAGCAGATATCCCATCTTCTGCCCCCACAGATCTGCAGTACAGAGGGAAGAAAGAATTAAGTTTTATCACAGAATCACAGTGCCACCATCCTGGTTTGCCTGTGACGAACTTTCTTCTATAAGGAACACAGACAAATCAGGGCAAAACAAACCCTACTGAGCAGCCTTCCTACATGTCAGTTTACTCCTCTGCTCCAGATGTGATCTCTTCTGGAAAAAACACACTCTGGATGGGCTATTCACAGACCTGTGTCAGATTCTTGTGATGAAGGAATCTATTAATTCAAAGTACGGGCTCATTCTCAAAAGAGTTGCTGATAAAATGGAGGTCATTTAAAGGTCAGATGAAATCTAGCTCATGTTCATCCTGCTTATAATGGAACATCACCAAGATGCTTCATTGACAAAGGGATATATTTTTATTTTAATAAATATATCTTATCTAGAACAGAGACACTAAATGTCTGATAGGAAACCTTCCCACATTAATCTACCCAACAGTTGGCATTCTGCTGCCTGCCTGGGTGTCCCTTTCTGTAAATTAAATCTCCTATCACCTTTTTATCACACTATGTAGAAAAGAAATGGGAACCAAATGCAGCATTCACATAAGCAGCAGAAGCAAGAGCTGAAACTGATAAGGCTACATTAATTCAAGCATGCAAGAGATGAGCACAAAACAAGTTACTACTACACTCAGACACATTTTTTCCCCTTAGCTCTGTGCCCATGCTGCTCTTTGACAGCCGAGTTCAGATTCCCACACCATCCCTTTGCTTCTCATTGGGCCCACAAGCCACACAAACTGGCCTCAGAACCAAATATTGGGTCTCTTTTACACCTGTGTTGTATTAGGTTGCTAAATGAAAACTCTTCTCCCTTTACCCAACAGGATAAGGTATATCAAAGAAGAGCATGTTTGCACTGCAGCAGAAATAAGCTTTTCACACTAGGTATAAACTGATGCCACCTAGGGATCCAAACTCAAAGGAGAAACTTCTGGGTATTGAATACATTGACTAGAGTGTTTTCCCCCCTCAGTGTCCCATTTTCAGATCAGAACTGAAAGACATGGCTGTTGGGAGACAGCCACTCCCAGGGGGTTTGCCTACCATTGTCAAATAACCCACTGAAATTTCTGAGGTAGTCACAGAGTGAAGAAGGCTGCTTCCACTCAGGATGCGGCAATCTAGCCACATCTAGTTAGCCTAAACTCTACCTGCACTGCTAAACCTAGTTTCCTACCCACCATTTACACTTTTTTAAGCATCTAGAGGCAGTCAGTCATGCAAAGGCTTGAATGGCTGGTAGTAATTAAATCCACCTCGGTGTGTTTGTATGGGAATTAGGCCTGAATACAATTAGGATTTTTGGAAGCATTCAAACAGACAAACCCCTCGAACAAAATATAAACAAGACCACAAGTGAAGCAGCAGTAGCTGCAAATTGATGCCTCCCAGTTTATTCTCCTGATGCAAATGAAGAGCAGCAATAAGCAGTGGCAACCACCCCAATGAAAGGGGCCAAGAGACAGCAGTAAGTATCCCTTTAAGCACTGGGATCACTGGGATTTCTGCCCTACACCCTTTGGCTTGTCACACATTTCTCCCAAAAGCTTGCAGGAGATTTCAGGTAGTGCCTTGAATTGCTTGTCCTCTTCATATGTCCCTGACACAGAATCTATTATTAGCACTTGTTTGAGACGTAAGTCTGGAAGCACTGTAGTAAAGTCTAGCTTTAAGCCCAGTGTGTTAAGTTTATATATGCTGAGATACTTCAGAGCCCAAGTAAATAGGGAGTTCCATGCCATGAAATCATAATCCACATATTTTTCCTCATCTTTTACACACCCTATTATTTGCTGACTGAACTCAGCAATCTCCAACGACCCCATCAGCAATACACAGAGAAATTGGGTCTGTCTGCAACACATGAAGTTTCTCTGCTACCAGAATTCAAATGGTATGAAATCCAGATAAACTCCCCCTCTCTGACTGAAGAGACAGGGCTCATCTGGCTGTTCCATTTTCTACTGCACCAAAAGACTGTTGCAGTCTGATCTTTCCTTCCCTCCAGTCTATTCTCTACCTCCATCCTTCACATGCTCCTCCCCCAATCCCTATAATTATTATTAAATGTTACAGTTTTGTCCTATTAACACAAATTGCCCTTTCCAGAGGCAGATTAAAGAGTTTCCGCTGGGGATTTCTTCTCTTCTTTACAATTTTGCTTCTGTGATCAGTGTTGTCTCTGTCTCTCACTAGCTCCTAGGGGAAAGGAGTAGGAGGGAAAAAGATGACAAATACTTATTAGCAACTCCTTTGAAGAGCTAGAGATTGCAGATTAAACTAATTATTAACTCCCATTTTACCAACAAGGCGGGTTCTCCTTTTCTCCCAACTTCAGCTCATCTTATGGGAATGGTAATTGAGAATTGCACAAATCTTAAGCACAAAATTACACTTAAGTAATTTACAGGGCAGCATAAATCAACATACTTTCTCTCCATTTCTTGGGAGGGAAGGTTGGTGTTGCTCAGGGAAAATACATGCCCAAAAAATACTAGAGCATGTACACATGCAAGTGTGGGGGTGCACTTGCATTTCCATTTGTGTGGCCCTTCCAGTTTGGTCTTGGAGCAGGAAACAAACACATGTCAGCCCTGAGGCAGCTCCAGTTCCCTTCCCAGCTAGGTCCCCTGTGATATTTTAGCTCTGAATTATTAAGAGGCATTTAAGAATAGACCTGACTCATCAAATACATGTCACCTGCATTCAGCATCACAAGGGCTGTCAGGAAGTACCCATACTACATGCACCAACACGTATACCACCACCCTAAAAGCCATACAGTGCCACAGCCAAACTGCTCCAAATCCTCACTCTGATTCCTCGTTAACAGCTGTGTCTAGAGGTGCCACAAGTCCAAAAGAGCAAAAAGTGCTGGTCCCTATTAAAACCCTCCATTTACCACCAAAATCTTCAGCCGCATACAAATTTGGTATCTGTCAAATATACTCTACATATGCATCACTTGTGCTTTCCTGGAGACAACTGGGAAACAGTTGATATTCTCTTCCTAAAAGCACCAGTCCCAGGGGAGAGACTAACCAGCTGATGTCATTGAGAGCTTTAGACAAAAAGTAAAATAATTTTGAGCCTGCCAAGCCAAATGAAAAGGAACATTATCTGGTTTATTAAAACACTCCATAAGTAAATTACTATTTCTGGGGCTTGGATGGTAAATGGTCAGTAGAATTCAGACACTCATATCACCACCGAGAAAAAATAGCCAGTGACAATTCACTATGAAAGCTCATCATACTAATTAAAAAACAGCCTTTTTTTAATGAGATTTAAAATCTGTGAAACAAGATACATGTTTACAGTGAATAAGCTATTTATAATCATAATGCATTTATTTAGTGTACAGCAAGTCTCTAATAAAATCTAAATTAAATGCAGAACTACCTATAAACATGTGGCATTTATTTAAAATATTTCAGAATGCAGCAGATTTTTCAGCAAAGAGAACTTAATCAGTCCCTTGAGCTTTCCTTTATTCTGCTAGGACAAGGAAAAGTGCAGCTGTATTGATTTCTAACACACAACGCTGTCACGTGAGCTATTTTACTGGGCCAATAAACTGTTTAACAGACAAGGTCTCAGAGGTTTCAGGTTTTATGCTGAAGCATAGACACACCCTCTAGAGATAGCTGATGTAATGTTATCTGGAGTTTACAAGACAATACATCATATTATCCAGTGCCAGGAGAAAAGCCTATGCTTTAGAGTGCCTGAAGTTCATTGTAATACCCTCTCATTTGTTTATTGCTTTGTCCACCTTCTGCTGTTATGACAATTTCTATATTGTATTTCTCCTTAGCTTTCCACCAAAATAGTGTAGATTTTCTAAGGAAAGTACCTCATTTTACCAATGTTAAAAAAGCATCCCTCTTTATAACTTATATAGACACTAACCTGTTCCCAGTAATTCTGAGCGAAGATTTAGATTCTGTAGGGCTAGGAGATGTGCCTCTTACACAGCGAGACCTCTCCAGCCAAGTTATGAGTCCATAGAAAGCCTCAGTTCCCATAAGCTCATAAAAGTTCTCACAAATTTCTACTTAATTAGGATTAGAAAGCTTCTTGAGCACATTATTAGGACAGCAAAGACATTCCCAGATGTAGTAATTCCTGCGCACTCTTCAAGTTCTCATATCTAAGACTAGGACTTTCTGGAATACTAAGACTTGCAAGTAACTTTTCTAGGATTCCTTGGATTTGCCAGGAATATCAGTTACATGAGAAGCAGCCCATCTCCAGGATCTGAAAATTATTTGCATATTGGATGAAGATAAAGTGGTGTGAGAATTCACCTCTGGAAGCCATAAAATGGTTCAAATCTGAATGTCAGTTCTTTATCCTAGTAGTTCCTCAGAGAAATTCAACAAGGAGGACAGCTGCAATCTAGTAACCACAGACTTAAGAACAGGAGTGCTTTATAGTTTAAAAGTCCAGAAGTCATAAAAGTCTTCTATGGGAGAGAAAGAGGCTTTGGAAGTTCTTGAATATTTCTTAGAATGAGTGTGCAAGGCGGGACGTATGACACAGCCCAGATTTGCAGGCACTTTCCACATGGATAGCTTAGAGATACAAAAAAATACCTTTCTGGAAAGGAAGAAATGTCAACCCATGAGAAATTCTACCAAACCTGCAGGAATGTTTCTACATATATCACATTATATGTAGTGTGATGATATATATAGATTACATACTATGCTACCAAGGGGTTGGGAGCTATGATATTATACCTGATTTCCACAATACATATCAGAAAAAAAGATGTTGTGGATTCATCTTATATTTTCTATCCAGTAAGCCCATACAGGTGTTACTGGTTATTATATATCTATGTATACACACACTGAAATATATGTTGTGTTTCTTGTGTGTGTGCATATATATATCATAGTATTTTTTTGTTATTCTTTCACATAAAATTCAGCCAGCTCTCAAATACCAAGAAAAATGTGTTAGAGTAGCTAATGTCTGTACATTAAAACTCTCAACAATTTAATTCAGTTATCAAGGTCTGGGCCCTTGAAAGAGTTCTTCCATTTCAAATCCAATACAAAGAATGCAATATCAGAAATATCTCCAGTATTTTTGTCCACGCTAAGTCAGATGATAGGGGGAAACAAAACTGTGGTAACTGATATTGAATTAGACTTTTTCAAGCCAGCACTACTCTCTGCTGGGGCAGGAAGGCTTGAAGGGCTTAATTTCACAATGGATAAGTTCTCTAAGAGGAGAGGGGTTGATTTCTATTCATAAGGATATGTCTCTCCTAGACCATGGTACATTACATGAAGAGTTAAAAAGTTGACTAATATTCTTGCTTCCATGTGCAAGTAGAAATGTGCATGGACAGGGTTTAGCATCTGCCACATTCAGATAATGAGCCAAAGGAGAATATCACATCACAAGCTTCTTTGGTTCCTATCGAAAGATGTCCATTGATTTGATTTATTGCCTTTTGTTTCCAGACAACAGCTTCATAGATTCAGTAATCAAGCAGCAAATGCAAAGTGAGGCCATGTCTGGTCACAGGCATGGAGATTTGATGAGAGGATTGTGATTGTCCATGTCTCAGCCAAGCTGTTTCTCACCCTCAGTGTTCCACGTCTACCCTGAAACCTAACAAAGCCTTTTCTCTCTGCACAACCTACATAAATCATTTTCATCCAATTCAATTGCCTTGGTAGACAACTATTTTCATGGGGATGGAAAGTTATATAAAAGAAGAATGCTGGTAAGGTACAACACCATTAACGGGCTGCAATTTATTTTCTCTGGATTGACCAATGGAAATACATGATAACATTCCAGATTTTTACCATAAAGAATTGTATTGATGCTGGGGGAGGGGAAATAATAAATAAATGAGAGCTAGCATATTTTTACCAAAAAAAATCCATTGTGTTTACATCATAGATTTTACACTTCCATTTCTTTCAATAAATACAGGCCACTGATATTTAGCAGGAATTTGCAGAGGCTTTGCAACTTTCTTCTTTGCCAGGCATGCAGAAGGTAAAGGAAGCAAAACTTGTAGCCAGAAGCACTTTAGTGCCTTTATGTTAGCTGGACTGTAGACACAGAAGGTACTTGCTTTGGAGTCATTAGAGCCCACCGTTATTTAAATATTTTTGAAGAGGGAATTGAATTTTGATTCTGGAAGAAAAAGCAATCTTACAGTTAAGCAAAAAGAATTATGATCCAGGAGACCCAGTGTCCTTCTCCAATATATGCCTTTAGGAATACTCATGGTGCAAGAAAGTTCTTTTATCATTAGTATCTTCGGAAAATCAAGATACTGCATTCATTAACGGCAGCAGTCACTTAGAGAAGGAACTTCATCAAGTACTATAATCAAATAGATGAAGTGCAAGCTTGCGTCAAGAGATGAGAATTCCCTCCATTCAGATTTCTCAGAGGACAAGTGAGCAAAGATGATTGCCAAATTCCCTTTCCCATGTCCAGTGAGTAGCCTACACTGTCTAATACCCTTCTCCCACTGGTGAATCAATAGTATCACTCAAAATCTGGAAAACAGAGCACACCGGGCAAACTTCATGGCCCCTCTGTGGAGAAGATTTTGCCCAAGCTCTGAGCAAACAGCAGGCTGAGAGAAGGCATGAAAGAGGGCTTGTACCTCAGCAAGCTGCAAATAAATAGCCCAAGGCAATAACATGCTGCTTAACAAATCTGTTAGAATCTCTGTCCTCTTTCACCTGAGGCATAAGATACTGCACCTGAGGCAAGCATTTTGGGTGAGGTAAGCTCTCAATGTGCACAAAACTCATCTGAGATTTTCAAATAGCACCTTTCACCTCCACTAGGATTTCCAGAAACAGTTATCAGTAAATCTAGTACAGAAATGTCCTTAGTAACCCAGCCCTTCATCAGCTCTCTGCCTGAAATGGAGGGGTAAAAGCTAAGTGGCTTTATGAAGACCGAACAAGTAGCTCAAGTAAATTTCTGCAAATACAGAGCCACAGTTTTGATATAAAATAAAATATATCTGGGTAACAAGTCTTTTGCCTAATGACCTCTCAAAAATTACTGATATCCCATTAGGGAAAGACTTCTTTGGATGGTAGTGAAGTAGCCAGAACTTCCACTCCTCATGAGTAAAATAACCTCAAAATGCATTTACCAGCTTGGACAGTTCAAGAGGACTGAGATACTGAAGCAAGAAACACATTCTTCATTCAGGTGAATGGAGGATCAGACATTTCTTTAATAATTAAACAAGAGGTATCCTACCAGGCTGCTTTTTAGCCTTTAGATGTCCGACATGCAAATATTTCCATACACAAACCCCCCCACCTCTCCCCACCCCCCAAAAATTACAAAAAAATATAGCTGCAGTTTGTTTCTTTCACTCCAGAAGATAAATTATGCTACTTGGTCCTGGCAGTGAACTGGGAGACGTAAGAGGGTATTTCAGTATCTAAACACTTGGACATTGAGGGGGCCACTTCAGTATCAATGTCTGTCATCTCCTGATTTGCTTTTTGAACCTGCTGTTTGCAGTCAAAATTTTCCTCTAAAGGATTCCACTTCTTAGTGTCTCACACACACCCTATTGAATACACAAGACAAATGAAACAATGAAAGCATGCAACACATTTGTTTCCCTCCTTCTCTTCTTATGTAGTTTTGTTTTGTGGTTTGGGTTTGGTTTTGGTTTGTTTGGGTTTTTTTAATCCATGACAACAGGAATTAAAAGGTGACATGAGTATCTCTAGGTCTGTCCTGTATGCATCTATCTCTGTGTAAGTATCTATCAAAACCTAGTGCATGTTCACCTCAAAATAGGGGGGTTTTTTTAATTTATAAAGAAGGTACAGGGTAAAAAATTACCATTTCCTGCAGCACTTGAGGGCTGCTAAGGCAGGAGCAATGGGCTTCACACAACTAAAAGCTAAGATAAGATTTCCAACAACTGCATGATGTTCAGCACCTGACAATCCTGGCAAGACTGGCTATAAAAGCAACTTTGGCTTATTTTTCATTCACAGAATAATGTAACCAAAAAAAAGGTTTTATCAGCCAAGATTTTTGAAAGAAATAGTACTTCTGGGCTCTCTAGGATCACCTAGTAATTATTCTGTACAAGTCAGAAAATAATTAACATATGACCTGCAAATCAAGCTTCCAATAGAAGTAGCAGCGTGTTTTTTCAGGGCTACAAGGCCCGTGCTGATTTCTTACTACATAACAGTACATAAATTATAACAGTGACAAGCCTATGATATGCAGCAAGACTACTCACAGCTCATGTCAAGAGTCATTATATGACATAAGAGGCATGGAAATTTATTAATAAATCATCACTGTTACGTGAAAAATGACCATCCATTCCTCTTTATTTCCGGGATTACTACCTTGACCTGATTCATGCACCTGGCACAGGTGGCAAACATACTTTCAGGTCAGGAAAATCTGAATGCTGCACTCAGCAAGCACTTCACTTGGCCTTCTGCAAACACATAGTATGTCATGAAGTCATCCTTACACAGGGTTTCACACTGCTTCTGAAGATCCTATGACAACAGATTGGATATCACTAGACTCATGGGGGCTGTTTCTAATGATAAGAGATCAATACAGCCCCTAATCTAATTGTCAAGGAATATATTGCCCAAGAGTGTGAAGGTCAAGGACAATCTATGTAACTGCTCCTTTTGCAAAGAATGATGTAGGGCAGGAAACTTTAAGACATTCAACATAAAGTGTATATGTGCCCTTACACAAAGGGAAAAAAAATTAATATGTGCGCTGGTAGAAACCAGAAAATAAACTTAGATGCCCTATGTGGGCACTTTAAATGAGAATTTGTACAGCCTGTAGGGAAGGAGGAGGATATGGAGACCTCATCAGTTCTGTATAGGACACTTCTAATTGACTACCATGAACACCTACTAGAACACAATTATTGTATACAGCAACAAGATACCTCATGTGAGTTGGTGTGGCATGGCTGTAAAAACCTTCCCCGGATCAAAGTATCAAGGTAAATTTTCCTCAAGCTTAGGAGAGGGGGAAAAAAAAAAATTCCCACAAAACTAGATGTTAATTGTCTGTCTCCTTGTTCCTGCAGACTGTTTTTCATCTGCTCTGTAACTTCAGCTTTGAGTCATACCATCAAAAGCTCAGATTGCTACAACCTCAGAGTTTTGTACATCTCAACATTTCTCATTCAGGGTGCAGCTTTTAAGAAAGGGTCCTTAGGAGACCAGAAGATAATTTTATAAGGATATACCATGCATGATGGAGTACTTAACATCCAATAAGCTCCAGTGCATTGACTGAATTCAGCTTTGTTACTTTTTCAACAAACTCTATGGTGAGATCTATGTTTTTTGTTTTTTTTTAAACAAATGGGGCAAGAGACCACCAACAATGGTATTTAGTCTGAATTTCAGCCAAAAATATCAGTTACCTACACAACAAATCCTTCAGCTCCATCACCAATGGCCTTCTAACCTTAGTCTGAAGTTCTGCTGAATTTCCTATGCAAAACTCTCCAGTGGGTGTTTTCCACAGATCCACTGCATATCAAACCAGAATTTATTTAACTTTTCACCAGAATTCAATTTTAAAGATATTTTTCAAAATATGGATAAGAGGAACCTTTATATTTCTTCCAGTGAATTCTCTTTCATAGGTGTATCTTTTCAGTAAAAAAATCTCAACTAAACACTTAACTTTACTAAACATTGCAAAAACATTTTGGGGTGTTACTTTAGCAGCAATTATAAAAACAAACAAACAAGCCAAACCCAACAAACAAGAAACCCCCAAACCCAACAGTATCCTAGTTTCTCATGTTTCTAGGAAAATAATATTTAGTTGAACCATCTTGCTCAAGAATATCTTAGTACATGGGGAAATTAACCGAATAGGAGCTTACTTTACAGAATCCTTTGCAAAATTCCCTGAACTTAGCTTTAATTTAAAATTTGGTTTTCATTTGTTCAGTGTCAAAAGGGAAGTAGTGCTGCCTTAGCAATTTAAATCTGTGTCTTGTGAAGCACAATCCAAGCTCTTCGGGCACTGTTTCCTCATTAGCCATTCTCCAAAGAACAAACTGACAATAATGGATTTAGTATTCCCAAGATACGCTGAGTGTACATTACTGCTATGCTAGCCACTTCTTCACTGAAAATCCTGTAATTTATTTGGGGAAGGGAGGTGGTATGTGTGCATGTTCAACTTGAAGAAGTTTACCCCATACATAAATGTATTATCAGAATTTTAATTTTTAAAGTATAAGCAAAACAAACAAAAAAAAAAACCCAACACTCTACCTGCTATAAAATCCAGACGTGAAAAACAGATCAAGTAAATCAACTTGCAGTTGTGAATGAGGCTTTAGGCTAATTCTCAACATAGGGTGCATGTTCATATCATTATAGAGCATTTTCCAAGGCCTTCTGGGTTTCTCCTTGTCTTTAAGTGATTCTATTAACTATCAAAAAGAAATCAATTCACAAGCTATCAGGAACATTGAAAGATTCATTTTCTTCACAGAGAAGAAATTCACTTGCATCCATCAAAGGGAAAGGATCAGGGAGGAGCCACATGAAGGAAGCTGAAGGAGCAGATATTCCCTGACTCTCATTGCTAGGTAAATAATGAAGAAAGAAAAGGACATCATTAGAAAGTAGGCTTTGTCAGCTACAAAAGACTTGTACGTACTGACAGACATATTGTCTGAGTATGCATTACTCCTTGTGAACTGCCTTCTGCAGGTGTGGCCAAATTTTAGTTGAGTACTAAAGAGAAATTAAAAATTTGACATAGTTTTTTTTTAATCATTATGTTTTTCCTGTTGAATATCCTGGGAAGTCTGCTTTGATCCTTCTTACAAAAAGGCCTAATCACTCCTAGTGTACAAGGATCTAGAGAAGAAATTTTGAAACAGGCATGTGGTTATAGATGCATTTCAGTAACTCATTTCTGGATCAGATCCAGCCTTTGACTTGTAATTATTAAACAAATATCTCAATTATTCTTTGCTAGTTATTACCTGCCACTCTATAAAGAATAAAATTTGGGAAGCCCCAGCCATTATGACTGAGATTTTGGGAAAGGAGATAGGTGAGGAAATGATACCTTGTACAATTGTCTCACGCAATTAACCGAGACTTCAACTATTCCCTTTGTTCAGTCTACACATCTTTGGTTTTCAGGGGATCTTGTGGCAGTTGTTACAGTACAATAGCTTCCCAGCAACATGTAACAGCAGCTCCTTCTTGAACAGTCATAGCTTGAAGGTACCCTTCAAGGTCATAACCGTCACGGTCTTGGCAAGACTCATATCTAACTTTGTTAACCCTCATGCCCAGAAAGCCCAAGACAAAAGTGTTATTTTATAAATTCTTTGTCCTATCCACATCTTCTCCCTCCACAGCTGCATCTCATCCCACCAGCCACCTACTGGCCCATTCTTAATTGCAGTCATATCTTCTTTCTGATAATAAGTATTTGTAGAATAGCCAACCACAATATCACTGAAGATTAAGATCTCATATAGAAGAATATTATAGAATCATAGAATCTTAAGGGTTGGAAAGGATCTCTAGGATCATGAAGTCCAACCTTCATCCTAACACCTATCTATCTATCCATTAGACCATATCAGAAAGCAGTAAACTCCTGAAAACAAGCAAACAACCCAAACAAAACAAAAACCACAACAACAATCCACCATTGTCCATTTATCTAAAACACTGAGGAACAAGGGAAGAGAAATGGAAAAACCACCAGCTGCACCATCTCAGACTGAGTCACTGCAGAGTCCTCAGCCATCAGTACTAACTGAGAGGTTTGAATCACCGTAAGGAAAGATAAAAATCAAATTCACCTGCAGTGAAGACAGTAATAAGACTATAAGACAGAGACAATATCTAGCTGTCTTGTCATAGAATAAGTGTCCTTTGCCCAAATCCTACAGCCTCAGCAACTTCTTTTCCAACAAGGTAAGCCTAGATCTGCACAGAATTCAGTCCCATCTGTTGGTTGTTGTGACAGTGATGTTTCACTGTCAGCCACAACTTTAAAAATATTGTCCTGTTCCTAAATTTTTTTATGTAATAGCCACCTCCTAAATGAGATAATTTATCCTACTCTAGCAGTTGCCCTTCAATAATCATGTTTGTTGCGTCTTGTATTGAACAGAATATATCACTTGCATACCAGAAGATGACACAGAAGCTTCCCAGACAACTTCACCTAAAGCAAGTATTACAAGACTCATCCACTTTGAAACAAACTAATAAAAACAACATCAAAGTGAATGCACATCAGTTCATTCTCATTTTAAGAACCTCATTTAACATAATAAGTTATCTTCAACTCTGTTATTTGTACAAAAGTTTCACCAGATGAAGAAAAATTACTTTCAAAACCATTTGGACTCTGCTTGAAAAAGAAACAACCTGAGCAAGTAAACCCTCGATTTTTTATTTATTTTTTTTTTCTTCCCCTCTTCACAAAACCAAAACCAATCTAAGAGCAAGCCAGGACAAATCCAGGGAGAAGAAACCTGCCCACCAGTACCTGATGACAAGAGCGTAATTGTGACAAAATTGACTTCCAGACATTATTAGATCTCTAAACCTTAGCTTCTTGGGGAGCAAAAGGAAACTAAAAATCAGTGGGGACTGGTTGGCTGTTTCTTGAATCATGTAGGTTAAATCAGAGGATGGGAACGCCAAGGATCAGAAGCCACCCTGAACAAGGTCTAACACATTCAAATAGCACATACAGGGCACTGTTCCAAGGCAAGAAAGTAACAATTGCCTTAACACCAGAAGGAGATACAAGAACATAGGGTCTAGAGGCAAATGACCCTAGGCAAGTTAAAAAAAAAAAAAAAACAAAACAAAAAAATTATCCTGAATACATCCCTTTTCCAATTTCAGCAAAACACATAATGCAGAAGGTGCAGGTACTTTTGGGGTTATAGTGATAAGACATGAGAAGCTCGCATCCCTTAAAGTCACATTTCTCTTGATTTTACTTTCTGGTCTAAATCATCTTGATGCCTAGATCTGCTCCAAACATCTGCTGCAACCTGGTTTTGCCTGTGTCCCTAAATGCCAATGTAAATTATGCTCCTATTTTTCTCCAATAAGGAGAAATACTTGACTACAAGCAGACGAGTCTCTTGGCTCACATAGATCACTCAGTTACCATCAACACCAGAACAGATAACAGCAAGGCAGATAAGTTCTTTCCCTCGGAAAAGTAGCTTTAAGACCCTTCAATGGGAATAGCTGTGAAGCTTCTTTCTGTTATATACACACCGATTTGTCTACTTTCTTGATCTTATGCACAGCTACCCTCCTCCTCTAACCTAAGGTAGTGCAAGGAGACAGGTCCGGATTCAAGATCAAACTTACAACTGCAGAAGAAATCGTGTGAGACAGTCATATCTCTTACAGAGCCCATTTCTAAAGGGAACCAGATGGCTGACTAGCCTCTAAATTTAACATGCAAATGCCAAGAGATGACTCTGCCTCCTGTCCTTTGTCCTGCTTCCCAGTAAAAACACAGAAAAACACTATTTGTCTTCCTGCTGTGTGGGTCCTGTTAACGCTCCCAGTTTGGAGCTCTTCCTCTGATGTGTCAGCACATTGAGGGCTGGAAAAGCACAATTACAGAGGCTCATCCATGTGGGGATAAAGGTGAGAAAGTACAGCAAGAAGCCAAGAAGTGCTGCATGGAGTCACGTCCCCTGGAATCTCCATGAGTTGTAATCAGAGCCTGTTATTAATCCAGCTAGACATTGAAACCCAGTAGCTGGAGTAAATCAGATTAAACTCCTTCTATATCAACAGCCAGAAGCTAAACAGGTCTTTTCTTCCCTTTTCTTTTGAGTGATAACCAAAAAGACTATAAGCTAAGGAAATATATTACTTTAAAAGAAATAAAACCAGGAGATCAAAAACATAAGGTGAAATTTTAATACAGCAGTAACATCCTTTGAGATACTCTGAAGTGAGAAGAACCTGGGGGGGGGGCTACAGTACTGGTGGAACAAACAGTCCATTTCACCTCCACTCACCCAACCTGGCATGAGATGAGTTTTGAACAGGTTAAAAACAGCTAAGAAGGGGTTAAAATCAACTTTTTTTTTTTTGGCCATAGGAAGTTTTGCAAAGCCCAGGACAAGTAAACAAAATGGAACTTTAAGAAAAATCCCATTAAACCGGGGCAAGAGAGAAGAAAGAAATCCTAGATTCTTTAGGAGAGACAGGTTTTAATTTCAAATCTCAGAAGTTGATGAGAAGCAGAGCAGAATGATACACTGACAAAGTGACCAAGGAGCCCGTTCCTCCCTACCCCGACTACCACCCCTGTGAGCACAGCTAGAGGTGCGATAAGAAACTGCTAAATGCTCCTTACCTGCCCTGGCCTTGACGTCTCTGGTGTTTGCCAAGCCTCTTTCCAAAACCAAACGAAAATAGAGAGGAAAAGAAAACAAAACACGATAAAAACACACAAAAAAAACCCCACCCCAAACAAACAAACAAAAAATCAAACAAAAAAAACCCCACCAACCAAAAAAACCAACAGAGAGATGCTCCTTAAAAGCCACAGCAACACGTAGCAACTGCTAGCCAAGCAGATCTTCCACGAGATGGAGACTTAAGGCACGTTAAGCTTGCCCTATCGAGGGAGACGACTTCAGAGACTTCTTAAAAAGACAGCAATTCGGGTTAAAAAAATTGAAATCGGACAAAACGTATCAGCGCCTTAAAGGTTAACAGCTTCTGCTGAACAACATGCGTTTATCCAACCACGTCCTGGAGTATTTTTTTCAGCCCCGAGACCAATGAGCACAGCTAAGAGGAGGGCCTTGGGATGGTGGAGAGGCAGAGTTACCCCCTCCCCTCTTCTCCACCTCCCCGTCCTTTTTTTTTTCCCCCCCCTCTCGCCTTTTTTTTTTTTTTTTTTTTTTTTTTTTAGTTTAGTAAATTAATGCAGCAAGAAACTCCCAAGATCTGGCGAGTCCTAGCAGGGAGAGAGGGCAGAGGGGAAATGAGATGCATTAGAAAGACACTGAGCCACTTTCTTTCTGAGCACAATGGGAGTGCTTCCCAAGAAACTTCCCCTTCGCTCCCCTCCGCTCTAGCCCTGAGCAATGGGACACCTTCCCTACAGCAGCAATAACTTATTCGGGAAGAAAATAGCCCAGGAAACGGGAATCAACAACAGCCAAACGGCGGGCAGGAAAGCTACACAACCAGGACTGCAGCACGGCTCCACACTGACAAATTCCTGTGGATATAATTAGGAAGATACCCCGGCTAGCATCGGAGATTAGAGCCCTGGGTTGTTGAGGGTCGGCCCCCCCACTCCCATCTTACTCCCACCACTCTGATGGCAAATCTACACTCCCTGCGTCTCCTCCTCTCGACAGCCTGATGTCCGTAGCGAGATCCCTCTGAAAGGAGATTTCGGTGCGGTAAGCCTGGTCCTCCGGCCCCGATCACCACTGCAGTGGCGGGGGCACAGGCGGAAAGGAGAGAAGAGAAGAGAGGAGGGACGAGCCAAGGCAGCGCGGGAGCGGAGCCACCGGCCGCTCTGCAGGCGCCCGCGGAGCTCCGCGCGCCGCCGCTGTCCAGGGTGCTGAACGGAGCTCCGCGCACCGCCACTGTCCAGGGTGCTGAACGGAGCCCTCCCGCCTTCCCCTTGACGAGCCTGCCTCGGGAAGGGTTGTTCGCTTACCCTACCAATTCTCCCCAAGTGCCGGGTTACTTTATTGGCCCACCCCTCACGGAGTACAAAAAGAAAAAAAAAAAACAACCAAAAAAAAACACAACACCAAACAGCGAGAGCTGGAAAAATGTGCAACGTCAACGCGCTTGGAGTCTATGTGTGGGAGACGATCGTTTTCTTCAGGTAAGGCTCGGCTTTACGGGAGGAGCGTGCACGCACCGGGCGCTGCCGTGTCGGACTCCTGTACCCACCCCGATCTCGGGGCACAGCCCCTAGGCACAACCTCAGGTTTAGGAGAGCGTGTTCTGCCTCTCTCGAGCTGCCGTTTTGCCTCCTCTCGGTTCCCCGAGACTGGCTCTCTCACAGGCCCGGGCTCAGGACTTTCCGCGGCTTTGAGAGTTTAATTAGCACCGCAATCTAGCTAACCGCAGTGCTGAAAACACCGATCCCGGCTGGTTGCAAAGTGACAACTAGTGGCGGCTGGGAACGCTGCACTTGAATTTGCCCGGGTAAATATCCCCACCTTGCCCCCTCCCCACCGTCAGATTGCAGGTTAAAGTGAGTTCCGTAGGATGCTTTCACTGCTTAGCTATGCTATCTTGAGAAATCGTGGGACTGTTTTTCTCCCGGGGCCTCACCCTATCTCCTCATCTTGCTACATCTAAAGTCACTAAAAGAAAATAAATAATCTCACAACTTTTTCTTTCATGTTGTTTTCAACATCCTTCCCTTGCAGGATTTAAGTGAAAGCCAAAGGGGAATGGGGAATATTTTGCAATTCTATCCCTTACCATCTATCTCTCTTTTAACTCTGTTTTAGATGTGTTCATTTTCTCATTAAGGCTAAGGTAGAATGAACAGTTTTAGTCTTAAACAATTGTTTCTGGTCAATCTCTCCTTGCAGTGCTTTTATTAAATGGACAAAAATATATTGGAAGGTAGAAGCTCTATTGTATTTTCCTGAACAATGCAGCCTGCGGTAGCAAGTGACAGATGCCAGACATATCCAATTAAATAAAAATGTCTTTCATGATCTGAACTTGCTCATTGTTCTTAGACTTCATTTCAGTTGGATGGCTCTTACTTCTGCATTTCTGCTTTTTACCAAAGTCTCATCTTATGGTTTAATGTGAAAGAACAGACTTTTTTACATACACATCGCTGGGGTAAAACTTACTATTTTATAAATTCCAATAGCAGAGCTGCTGATATTGGCTCAACTTTTATAGCTAACAGTCTTTTTCCTTTTGAACACTGAAATCTTTCCAGACATAATTGCAATATCCCCACTTTTTCTGTAATTCCACAGAATATCACAAGACAGCAAGATTGTAATGTGAACTCAAAGCATTTAATTTTTATCTGTAGGCAAACCAAGAAAGAATTTCCAGAAATAACCAAACTAAAAATTACCAACATCTGAAAAGCAATGCACAACACCCAATACTTCAGAGACATCCTCTCTCATCTTATTTAGTCACAACTGTACAGCATCACTACACAATACAGTGGGGTGGACTAATAAGAAGCATATGTATATGCAGGAAACCTCTTTAGGTAAACAACATCAAAACATAGATATAAGCCCCCTATGATTAAATATCACATAAATGTTCTGAATACTGTCCATAAATAAGCTAGAAAGGAAAATTTAAAACAAACAAACAAACCACACACACACACACAAACACCACAAACCAAAAACCACAAACCACCACATTTCCAGGGCTGAGTTTCCTATGGCCCTGGCTTTTAAGCATCTGTCCAGATCTCTGCTGAATTGCCTGAACAAGTGAAATTGATAGATACTTTTCTTGTTGATGCACACTTATCCATCACAGAACACATGTGAACACTTACAGATTCTCAGCATATCAGTTGAAGTCCTGGCCATTCAAACCCTTGGTAAATCAACCCCTTCAGGTTCTAATGTAAACATTTATATTGTTATAATTTATATACATATGCATACATGCTAAATATGATTGTGTTATATTGAATACCAAAGGTATTTCTGCAAGTCTAATTTTCTTGAAATTAATCTTTAAGAAAATTTGAAATGCTTGAATTCAACTACAGGGAGATGTTGATACCAAATTGTTTTATATACTGTGATCATTTTCCAAACACAAGGGGGTGAAAACAA
>JANIJG010024008.1:100406-115024 GCA_024611175.1 Megaceryle torquata | reverse complement strand
TCCATCAAACGTGGGTGCTTGGGTTGGTGTTCAAGAGAAGGAATTTCGCCCGCTGCGGGTGGTTGTTTAATTTACTTCGTGGGTTCCTCGTTTTCCCCCCCCCCCCCCCCCCTTTTTTTTTTTTTGTTCACCCATAGTGTTGTTTTTTCCTGTCTGGCAAACAGCAGTTTATTTCTTGTGTTTTTCAAGTTCTACTTCTGTTGCTATTGTTTAGTCAAAGAGCTTCCCTGCCCGCACCCCTCATTGTAAGGAGCTGAGAAAGTGGAAAATTACCTTTGCCTAACATCTCTCACAGGGTATTTCAGTGTCTCTGCAGTCAGGGAAATTCTGTTTGATGTCTACCTTAGGACAAAGACAGTGAAAATTTCCTGAAAAGAGAGAGGAAGTGGTAGGGGCCCTGTCTACAATATGGGATCAAGCTGACAGAGTGTATGTGAGACAAGGAAAAGGAAACTGAGGAGGAAGTTGGACAGGAGGAGGAGGGAAGGGAAGGATATTTTCAGCCAAAGGGAAGCAGCACAACCAAGAATAACTTTACAGAGCTGGAAAAAAAATAACTGTTTTTAAAGGCAGATTGTATGAGGGATGTTGCTTTACATGCATTTATTTTCCTAAAGGCTGTTAATCAGATAATAATGTCCTTAGAGGAAGCTTAGTCAAATGGCATACACAGTCCTTATTTGGACACTTCCCTTTGACTTCACCAAAATCCCAAACATAAGTCTCTCACTCTTATCCTCCTAGGCCCTTTCAGGAGCAACCACATTAGAGCCAGAGATGCTGCCTGTTATGCAGACCTCTGTCCCTCTCTAGTAGCCTCCTCAGACAATTAAAAATCTCACTTGTTTCCCAATCTCCTAATTCCTGGAACATTGCTAGAACTAAGTTATCAGTACTTCTAGAGGTTCAATTATTCCAGAAGAAAGTGTGACATTTGAAGGTTTTGAGTGTTCTATGCAGCAGCATCCTCCTCATCCCCACAATACTAAGATGGGACAAGGTTCACTGAAAACCAAAGTGTTGACAAGAGGCATTGAATGGCTTACAAAGAGAACAGTTACACAGACAGGACATTTCAGAGAAGAGAGAAATCAAAGCAGATATGATAAAGGTCTATAATCCGTGCATGACAGAGAAAGCAAACAGGGAAAGATTTTTCATTGCATTCACCTAGTGGAGGGGGGGGGAAAAAAGGGTACATAAGATTAAACCAGATTGTGGCAGCTTCAGGGCAAAGAAGGAACTAATTCTTCACATCACATACAATTTTTGTTGTATACACAGTGAAGTATTTGTCACTAGATGCTTCTACTAAGAAAGCTCCTCAGACACAAGTTCACAGAATCACAGAATTACTGAGGCTGGTGCAGACCTTCAAGATCATCAAGTTCAGCCTAAGAATATGGCTATTGGGACAGTATTTTTGGCAACTACCATGACAGGCCATTTCTGGTTTGTACTCTTCCCTACGTATCTACTGCTGACCACCACTGGAGATTTGGCATTGGGTTAGATCAACCTTTGCTGCAGGTCCCTTTCTGCATTTTGAAAAAATATTAAAAGAATGTAGCATTTTATTTGAAGACTACTTGTCTTACTTGAGGATTTCTAAAGCTACAAAGAATTATTTTATTCACACAAACATACATCCATTTTTTGCAAGACTTCTTCAGTGTGGCATTCAGATCATAACCTAGTAACGTTGGATGGTTTCTCCTCACATTTCAAGCACTTAAAACACCAATGCACACAGGTTGTATAAAACAGTCAAGAACCCCTTGAGAATGCTGCAGCTGCTGTGTCACCATTTAAGCCCAAGAAGACTTGATTTCAAATACCATCTGTCTATGTTTGTTTATGAATGTGTATGCGAACACCATTTTAAAAATCAGCTTCACTTAAATCAGTCAGACAAAATGCCTTCAGGGCTTGTCCTCAAAGCATTCTAATCCTGTAACATGCTTCACAGCATAAAGAGCACTTCACACGGGACAAGAGTCTACCGGTGAAATAATGAACTTTGGTTTATACACATAGAAAAATATGCCAAGACAGGGATTCTGTCACTTCTCCATTAATCAGGCCAGTGCACTTGAGCTTAACTGAGCATTCTTAAGAAACAAGAGAAAAATCTGTTTTAAGAGGAATACAATTCTTAAAAATAGGCAGGACCCTCATAAATTTCAGAGCATTTTGCACCTACAGTACAGACTTCAATGAACATCTACAACAGGTTTGATTAGACTCTTTGAATGACTGTTTACTTCACCAGAAGCGTGTAAATACAGTTTTAGAAATGGAATTTGGACCTGAAGGTCATGTTGATGAACAGCACCTAACTTTATAAGTATCATATTATCTGATGGAATAACACAACAGCATAATGTTAAGTAACTCTTTCTTCTTGAGAACTGAATTTGTCTGCAGAATCCTATGGGCATTCATAATCAAAACAATGTCAGTTTAGTCATGGTATTGAGTATCATACAACACTTGAAGTCCATTCTGAAAGATCTTACAAACTTAATCACTACTGATTTGCATTTACATTTAATTTCTACATTAATTTAGATCGCCAAGTGACTGCTCGTCAATAGTCACTGTTATTGTGTGTTCACACACACCCAAGCAGAGCCAATTGTGTTCAAAAAGAGCCAAAAAGTGTTCATACACTTGTGGATGAAAGACTCCCTAATGAACTCCAGTTTCATAGTTGAGGAAATAAAGGTTTCAGTGATACCACTAAGGAATCTTCTAAGACTGAAGTCGGTGAGTTCACTCATTCCAAAAATTACAGCTATGCTACAAATCACACTATAAAAATTACATCTGCATTACAAGCTACTTTCAAGAAAGGAACTAATATTTATGAAAAAACAATTCCAGTGCCTAGATTGCACAGCAGTCCAGTACATCAGTTATGCCATTTCTAGGACAGGTTTCTTGCAGGTTTGGGTGGATTTTTTAAATATTTATTTATTTACACAGGCCAAAGGCACAATTTAGTCTGACAGTTACTTATCTGTCAGGGAGAAGTAAATACAACCTCCTTCAGGACAGAAATTCACTGACAGAGTTGTTCTGTGACTGTCTTGTTTGCACTAATGCCTTTAACTAGTTAGTTTCCTCACTCACTGAAAACCTAATGCTGAAGTAATTATTGCAAAAGCATCTGTATGGGCAAAGCCCTTTCAAATATTTTGAGTTTGAACCTTAAAAATATCTTCACAAGTGGCTAGAATTCCACTAGATAAATTGTCAGTTTATGCTAATTTTTTAGATTCATATAGCTTTGATCAGAGTGATTTTAAAAATAAAATGCAGTTGAATAAAGATTTCTCAGAGGATCCAAAATGTGATGGCAAAAGAATAAAAAACAAGCAAACAAACCAAAACAATCCCCAACCCCGTTTCCTTTTAAAGAGTAGTTAACTAGCCATTATGCTAAGCAGCTGCAAAGGAACTGAAACATTTAATCTAAACATTTAAATAAGGAAAACCCAATGGAGTGAAGCATCTTCAACGACTGAAGTCATGGGCATTAAGGAGTTCAGCAGAACAGAAAATCATCAATTAAAGTTGAACTCTGCCTAAGGAAGAAAACCCACAAATAGATTGTTTAAAGATGTGAGCTGGTGTTTTTGTTCTTTCGTTTAAGTTTTGTTTGAACGTGATCTTTGCCAACACATTTTAACTGCCTCGGGGCAGAAATGTATAATCTGTAATTAAACAGATCTCAATTATACCGTCTTCCTCCTGATATGCTATGTGACTGCTTTTGCTATTAAAAAAAAAATCAAAATCTCTTTTGTCAAACTATTAAAAAAATAAATCAGATAAATACAATTTTTTGTAAAAGACTGGTGTGCCAAAGGTGAAAGACCCTGAGTGTGTCTCTGCCTGCCTCTGCTTTTCTTCCCTCATAAATGTGGCTTGTCTGTGTTTGCCTGTGATACCTAAGAAGCATCCTAGACTTAGTTGCAATGATTCAGTCTAATTATTTATGCTATATTCCCAGCTGATTTTAAGAAAATGGCATTAAGAACAACAACCAGTCCATCGCTTTGTTTTCAAAACAGATTAACTGCTGTAAGTACAGTAAGTTATCCAGTAGTCTCTGAGTCATCCTGAATAGAGAAGTTCTGATCTCTAGCTAAGTTACTCCAGGTTTATGGAGGGAGTAAAAAATTTGAAGTGTGTTGCAGAGGACCAGAATCTCCTATACAGTTTTGGCTAATGTGCAAAGAATACTTGGTATATGATGTTTCTGGAAATTTTACTCGCCATAAAAATCCAAAATTAAGTAGAAATGTTGTATACACATTTCAAGGAAAAAAAAAAAAAACAAAAACATTCTCAGTACTTCGAACTTTATGGAGTATTGTCACATGTATGTGCCCATCCTGTGTGTATGGTTTCATGTGAAAAAAAAAAAAAAAGCCACTGGCTAGGAGAGGTAAAATGCTGCTAAGAATATTTAAAGAAAAGCTACTATTCTGAAATGAACAGTGGAAGTTATCCAACCTAATGCTGCACATACACAATTCTGCACTTACTGAGTATCTCTGAAGCCTCTCTTCAACATACCCCAATATCTCTCTGGGGTAACCATTAGGAAGCTTTCCTTTCAGAAAAATCAAACCAACCAAGCAAAAACCAAACACTAAACACGAAAACAAGAAAGATGTAAACAACCAAAAGAAAGCTTTTGAATCCATAATTTCAACCAAACATTATAAATTTGAATCTGCTTGGGAGCTGGAAAGCAGAAATAGTGGCAGTGATGAGTGAGTAGCTAGAAAGCATATAAAGTGCTAGATAAAGGGTATTTATCAGGCAGTTACACATCTGTTCAAGAAACAGCAATTTCCTCATTGCAAATATAGATTGTACACATGGTAAAGAGAATTACCATTTAGTAGGTAATAAATAATAGGATGAGACCACTTGATTAAACACGTTGGTGTTGAGAAATTCCAATAAAAATATACTTACAGAATAAGTGATTACCATTAAGAACATTCTCTCAAAAACCACAGCTGTAATTTTTCCAGGCAGAAACCTAATCCTGGAAAGATCAAAGACAAAGAAACATATCTCTGGGGAACATGTGACATTACAGAACTGAAACCCACATTTCTATTCCATCTAGATTCTCCACTTGAAGATTACCTTTCATATGACCCTTATTTGTGCAGCTTACAGAGTAATGAGGAGAAATTTACGTTTCCTCACTGCTATTGTGGGCTATGCTATGGGACTAGCAGCCGAGATGTCTCTAACCATTCCCCTATGTTTTGTCAGATACAATGGATAAATAGCAGGGATCTCTATTGATTCCCACTGCAGATGATGACTATTCCAAAATACCACATTTATACTGAAGTACATTCATGATGAACTGATGGAGAGAAGGGATTCTTATATAAATCACCATTAATATTTTATTGTATTGTAAAGCAGTCTTCAGGCTTTCAAAGACAGGCATGCATACATGGTTTCTTCACGTAAATGTAGCCAGTGGAACAATTCTGCACTGGAAGACAAGCAGATGAAGATGAAACAACCTGCCAAGTTGTTTTGGTTGTTTTTATTTTGCTAAATTCATCTAACTTTTTATTACTACAGGACGTACTGTGCAGTTAAAGGATGCCCTCTAACAGCTGCATGTGCAGTGAGACAGAAGCACTCCCTTCAGGAGCTTCCCTTAGGAAGACAACAGCCACCCATTTTTAAAACTGCCTCAGATTCATGCATTAAAACTGTTATGGTGACTGGTTGGCAGTTCAACACTAACAGTGTCCCGCCTAGAAAAATCAGGAAGGATTCATGCTTCTCCACCCCTCTACCACACCCAGCAGTGCAAACTTATTATGAGCCATGGTGGTCCCTTGTGAGGGAATACACAGGGTGTGGCGAAGCTGTATAAAATGACCCTTCATGAGTTACACTTGTATAACAAAGAAGCTGGTTAAGCTTGTCTGAGTATACTTCCCTGGGGAGAGAAAAAAGGAGGAGGTGTCAAGGACTGTACTGATCTATATCAATGTGGATTTTAAGCAGCCAGTCAAGTTCTGTAAAGGGTGAAATGATGACCCAAGTGTAGCATCCTTTCTTGAAACTTTACATTGAAAGAGGCATTCTAAGCAGAGGAAATTAATGGAACCACTCATATGTTGTTTAAATGAGATTAAATGTAATTAAAATCTTAAGTTTAAATTACAGGCAGTGTGGGAGCAGGAATTTCTCTCCAGAGCAATCTTACTGACTGGAGAATTAAGTAACAAATGCCTTTTGTAAGAAATCATTGTCCCTAACACAAAGTGTTTACCAAGACATCCCAGTAGTGGTCTATTGTTTGTTTAGATTAAATTTTATTATAACAACATTTATATTAGCTGAATAACTCTGTCTTATTTATCCTCAGAAAGGACAGTATTTTGTAATCTCTTGCTATATTCTTAGATATGTGTGCATGCTTAGTTAGATATGAGCAAGAAGAAAATTATATTCTATTAAAAAATAACAGGAATTTTCACCATTCCACAACTAATCTCACACATCAAATGCCACTTTGTTTGTTCTTCCAACCATCCCCTCCAATTTTAATACGTAAAGCAAAGTTTGAAGTTAATATAGTTTATTAGACCAAATTATATAACCAAGGGGAAGGCAAATAAACCAACAAAAAAACCCAACTAAAAACAACCCCCAAAATACCAACAGAAGAGCTTTCAGGTATGTAACTCCTTCTTCAGGTCAGAAATAAAAGCTGCAAAAAAAATAAGACTTGGGCCTTTTGAGTTTTCTTTCCTATTCATTCCCATTTCATGAATTTCAAACCTTGTTATATATTTCATTGTATTCAGTTTGACACATTTTACTACATTTCCGTGTTAGTATGATTCTCCCATCCTAAGAAATTACCCAAGATAGTCACATTCTACCCCTCCTTAATATTTTGTTATTTTTATTCATTTTGGAATGAGTTTTTACTTTGGGAAGCACTGTACTCAAGATGGAAATAGTCTCATAGTATTGACAAAGAATAGAATTCTACAATATGGCTGAGGTGAATTAACAATTCACCACTTGTAGAAGTATAAACCTCATTTCTCTCTAACCAAATCCTCCTTCTCCCTCTTTTCATGCTCTTCCACTGGCACTGCACCCTCACTCTGTGTAGTCCATCCCTGACACCTTATGCCAACTCTAGCACTCATCTCATCACACAGGTAAGTCAGCTGTTCAAAATTACAAAAATACATTTTCTGCTGGTCTTGTGAGCTGAGAGGTTATTGTGCCATGAGAAAAGCACCAGAACTCAACGAAAGGAAGTGGTGGAAAATCGCACAGGTACAAATAAGGACAGGATGGGGAAAAGGCTTATTTTTCTCCTCCTAATAGGTGTTAGCTTACCTTAAATTGTTCCATGAAGTCATATCTGAAGAATACTGTCAGCATTTCAGGTTTTTTTGGATTAAAGTTTTTAAAAAATAAATAAAGCTTCCGAATCAAAACAGAACCAACTATTAATTCCTGTAACAACTGTGCACTGTTACTCATCTTCAAGTCAGTTATTTTTTGCCACTTTGAATACCTTGAAATTAGAACATCTGTGCTTCTTGAATAAATATTTAGAACACAAACCTTGAGATTGATTTCATGTTCTCCTGAGCATAGCCAAGGAGATGCCAGCAGATAGATCCAAAGTTAAGCAAATTACAATTCTTTGACACAGATTACAAGACATCCACGGGAGAGTGATGACAGTCAAGCAAAACAGTGAGACTATTAAGTGCTTTACAAACAGTAAGAACAGTCTAATATCTCAACTACAGCAATCTTGAACCCGAGATGCCTTCATTCACACTACAGTATTCACTGACAACTCAGTGCAGAAGCACTTCACATTTGGTCATTACTAGCATTTTGCCTTAAAATTATCACAGTGATTATCTAACTGAAATATTCCACTATTGTGGTCCATCAATCTTTTTAGAAAATTCCCATGTGCTATGACAAAATCAGACAAAAATTAACACAAAAAAATTAAATCATCTTTCTCTTACCCATGTCCCCTCCCTATGAGAGGGGAGGAAAGCCATAGTAAAACTTCAAAAAGAAGTGTCCTTGCAAAAACTGATACTGCATCAACACACGATACAACTAAGCTACTCCCAGTACCAACAATATTGTAGATGTATGAACTTAAAGACAATGTGGCATTAGCAACAATATGACAATTCTTTAAGAGACAGTTGAAAAGGAACATGACATCTTCAAACAGACACCAATAACTCACACTAGGACAGACTTCCTTTGTTCATAGCCCTTGATAAAGAATCAGGGAATCAAGAAGCCATTCCCAGTAATGTTTTACTTCATGTTACAAAAAGGTTTTATTTAAAGCCACAAAATAACTATCTTCCAAAGTGTAAATACAATGACATCATCTCATATGGTACCGAAATTACTATAATTACTTTCAAATTGAAACATAAAAATAAGAAACAGTTCCCTCAGTACTTCTTTATTGGTTCAAGAATGCTAACTATAATTTCTGAAGGCTATCCCCTCTCTGGTCAAGTTGTTAACCACAAACTGCTGTCTGGCAAAAAGATCAAGTATATCCTACTGTTACGTGATCTCTGTTATCAAAACTGCAACCACAATCCACCGTAAGTGTTCCATTTCCCAAGAGCTATGAATTTTGGACAGGTCCCTAACAATCACAGTTAACATGTTCCCAAAATAGCAGAGATAATCAATAACTGAAAATGGAGAAGAAAATCTTAGAAAGTAATTCCAACTACCACAGATAAAATATTAGTTATTACTTTAACAGCTACAAAAGAAGTAAAAATTGCACCAGAATAGAATTTTTGCACCTATTAATCTTGAAAACATACCAATTGACTGAACACAGAAGCAAGATGATATATTAATCTGTTTCAGATAACATTCCAGTTTTATTATATAATTGGATTTGGTCTTAAATGACATGGATGTCAAATATTGTATCTTGAAATCCCTGCAAAAACATGAGCATACTTTCCTCTTAAGACCCTAGTAAATAGTGAAGTGCTAACATGATACTTTAGAACAACATGAGGATACTTAAATATGAACCCACAGCCATAAAATTTTGTTCTTATGATGCATGATAAACAGAAAATAGAGAAAAAAAACCCACTCAAAATTAAAAACATACCACCATGACAAACACCACACACAAAAAACCCCAACCAACCAACACAAAACCAACAGAACAAAACCCCCCCCCCAAAAAAGCAAACAAAAAAACCCAAACCAAACCATCAAACCAAACTGAACCAAACCAACCAAAAAAACCCCAAAAAACAAACACCAAATATGTCATATACTTTTAATTCAAGGCACTGGTTTCAGAGTCCAAGATGATTAACAGATGTCAAGTTTGTTCTGACTTTTAGCAAGGGTAGTTCTGAAAGTGTGGGCCTGTACACCTGATACTGCATCAACAAATGATACAACTAAGCTACTCCCAGTACCAACAGTATTGTAGATGCATGAACTTAAAGACAATGTGTCATTAGCAACAATATGACAATTCTTTAAGAGACACTTGAAAAGGAACATAACACCTTCAAACAGACACCAACAACCTCAACGTAAGGAAAAACTTCTTCACTCCAAGAGCGACAGAGCACTGGAACAAGATGCCCAGAGAGGTTGTGGAGTCTCCTTCTCTAGAAACTTTCAAGACCTGCCTGGATATGTTCCTGTATGGCCTGCCCTGGGTGTTCCTGCATTGCCAAGGAGGCTGGACTCAATTTCCAGAGGTCACTTCCAACCCCTACCATTCTATGATTCTATGGGGTGGGGAAGCACACCAATTTAAAAAAATAGTCAGCAAGTTAAGGATGAAGTCTGGTATTCTAGACCAGGCAGAAACAACTTCAATGGCAGAATGATTTGTGGGATTGGGATAAATAATTTATCAATCTCTTCAAAAGCCTTTGTAGTTTCTGTTTGATGTAAAATCGAAGTCGTTAGAACAATGCAAAGAGCATCACAGGATGATCAAAGTGATCACCTAGAGAAATGTCTTTTGTCATAATACTTGGCTATATACATGGAAAGCAAAACTGGCTTTGTTAAAGTCAGAAAAAAAGTTTGCTGCAATAATACAAATGGAACATAGTAATACCCTGAAGGAGAATTTTAGCCTGGTAAATGGAAAAGACCAGAAACTAATGATTACATGGAAGCAATACACAAAATCAGACATCAGGCATATAAAAGGACCTAATTTCAGGTGAGTCTGTCATCAATGAAGAACACAGCAAAAAATTTTTGAAGAGATGGTATTGTTTCATTAAATGAAGTCCTATTTCTGAATTTTGTGTGGTAACACGTTTTGTAATTCATGAGTATAATTAATTTTTGGTTTGAAGGCTACATTCTATGAATATCCCACTAGAAAACTACATGCAATACTACATACTATGAAATTCCCACAGACACACCTTTTACTTAATGCACAAAAGCAGCAGTTTAAGTAGAGAGGCAAAATGATTGTGAATAAAAAAAAACTCCTCCCCAAAAATCTTACCTAATTCTTCAGCTCTCAAAATAAGAGCTTGTGTGTGAATTCTAGACTACTACAGAACAGAAGGAGAACATGTAACACTTCTTAGTAACTAGATTTGCTATGTTTATAATAGCTTCAAAGCACTTAAATCTTTATTCACTGGTTTCTGATATTTGTTACTTTGAAGGACAGAATAAACAAAGCATTTCTATGCTCAAACTGGAGAAAAAAAACCCAACCCTATTTTGGTTTTGTTACATCTTTTAGACCTAAAGAGAGGGGCAAACCACGAAAGAGAAACCCTGGTCACACTGAAATCAAAGGAAGTTTTGCCAGGACTCCAAGCAGGTTATAGTTCACCTGTATCAGAAAACTACTGCACTGGTATAATTTAATGAATTTAGTATCAGCAACTCCGGTTAATTTAGAGATACTGATACCAGCAACTCCGGTTAATTTAGAGATACTGATACCAGAAGGAAGCTATCTTACTGACTTAGCAGTGAAAATAATTTCTCTTTAAAAAAACCCAAACAAAAAAAAAAAAAAAATCACTGCAGAGAAAGGGTGGGGGACAGGACGGGACACGACGACAGGGGCAAAGGGGAATAAAAAACAAAACTGAAACCAAACTTGCAAGCATCCATTACTGCTAACATAGCTTGAAACAAAAATGTTCTGTCACATATAAAAGTTATAGCAGAAAAGGGAAGTAAAAGGTGCAGTATTGTTAAAAACCATGTTTTTCCAGGGTGAAGGACAGAGGGCCTTCATTCTGATTTCCAATAATAGTTATCAATTAGAAGTAGTATACATTCCACTGCCTGTATACTTACCTTCTTCTAGATACAACTAAATAATTGGAAAGTATATTCAAAGTATGAACCAATTATGAGAAAAAGCAAGAGCAAACAGAGTGCTGGCATGTGACCATATTGCAATAAAGGAAAAATGTTAAACCTTCTGTTATACTTCAAGCATAGTGTCTGGTACAGGTGTTCTCAGTGTGTTCTGCAAGCTTTCCTTGAATGCACTACTCCATTCTTCCCTAAAATAAAACAGGACAGAGGAGGAGAGCATAGACTGGATATTCAAGACAACCTAAGGGAGCTGCGATGATAATCCACAAAGAGAAATCCCAAGTGATTAAATCCTATGAAATGTCTAGCCATTGCACTGATGGATCAAAACTGAAAGGCTGAAATGACAGCTTCATAAAAGCATAGCCATACAATAAAGATAGGAATGCACTTCCTATCTGGAATAGAAAAGCAGGTATGTTATTGCATACTGTTCTCTGGAATTTGATGGGTTTGTTTTTGTACAAACATTTAGAGACTACCTGCTTCTTTTGCTTCTATTCTTAATTGCTTCCTCTAAGTCTGGTATTTGTATTACAATGAAGGATATCTATCCTCCCAAAATGATTGCAGTTTTACCACAACACGAACCTATTTTGTTAGTTCAGGAAGTTACATTTATTTTAGTACGTGCTATCTAACAGCAGATGTGCATTAAAATGTGTCATTTCAGGATATATTAACCACATCACATGAATAGGCCAAACAGCTGAAATAAGAAGCTACAAAGACCTTTTTGAACATGAGCAGCTTCCCTGATCTCTATGAAACTAAATCACCTGTCTGATATTACTTGCACATATGGGAAAGATACAATAACCAGGCAATAGGTTGCATATAAGGCACAGTCTTAAGCCTTGCCACAGTAAACTTGTTTCACAACTGCCCTACCCTACTAGCACTTTTTTTTTTTTTTTTAACCCGAGTTATACATTTAGGTATCTACAGTATATCTAAAACGCAATTACTATCCAGATATTTCCCCAGCTCAGGCAGTAGAGAGAAGGCTGGTTTGTTTGTGGTGGTTGAGGTTTTTTTTAATTATCACTTGCTTTTTAATCACTCTCTCAACATCTGCAACATTTGAGCTACAAAATCCTCTTAATTAAATCAGCTCCCGATCTAACATTTCTGTCAGAACTGCAATATCCCCATATCCTTTGTAAGGCACAATATAATAAAAAAGCCAGGTTAGCCAATTTTTACAGTTATATCCCAACTATGAGAAAGCACTTGAGCGAGATATTGCCAATTTTCAAAAATAACAATAAGGGAGAGAAAGCCAATTAACAAGTTACTACAAAGAGTAATATTTTTTTGCAGAAAGAGGTAACAAAGAGAGAAATCTTTAAACCTGATTCCATCTCTGGTGTTTAGTGATGAGCAGCTTTCATTAAGACTCCGTGTCCAAGTCAGTAGGAAAATGTCTTGAAAGATCATGCTGAAAAATTACATCAGAAACACTGTACAATGTTTCTCATCTTCTATCTAACCTTACAGAAGGATACAGTACAAATCCAGTTTTACCCTCTGACCATGATATACCCATGTACAGATATCTCTGTAAGTACCCTTTGTTAGCAAGTGTGCTCAAGAGTCAGACATTCTCTAGAAATAAAAGCTATGCAGATTTTACACCAGTAATCCTCAAATTTTAGGGATCATGGACAATACTAAGCAAGTGCTGTGCTTCCCAGCAGCTTCAGGCTTGTAGCTAGGAACTTTCTTCTGAATTTCATATGGCCACAGGAAACATCAATGTGATCTCAGAGACAGTGCCATCTGCCATCCACCATCCAGAAACTCAGGCTGACTGTTTCAGACCTTTTTCCTCTAGTAACTAATAACAGCTGTGCTGGTGAGGTGACAGCAGCAAAGTAATTGAACAGTTCACATGAAACTAATTAAAAAAAAAAAAAAAAGAATTAAAATTAAATGAAACTCATCCCCCCTAGTATTCACCAGTGAAAAAAGGCAAGAATAGTAAAGAAATGCTTCTAACAGATAATGTATTTGCTCACAGCTGTTAAGAGTCTGATAATTTTGTTAAATATTCTTCCACTTGTTAACAAATTCCAGTATCTAAGACCAGAGATTCTTTTCTACTGTATTCAGTTTTTAGAGGATGAGGATTATGTCTTGTTTGTGAAACTGGGTGGAAGTTTTTAATGGTCCTTTTCAGGAAGCATGCATTTGTTTTTTAAAGTTGTTCCTTCCTAAATGTGTTAAAGTTGGCCCCAAAAATGTATCAGGAAATAACCAGAGGATGAGGGGGATGGAGGAAAAAAAAACTTTAAAGACACCTTGTCTTAATTAAATCTAAAAGTGTTACTTCTTCCTGTTCAGCTGAGTCACATACAGCTTTAGCATATCACACCTGACTAGGGGGAGGGAATGTGTCAGCCTTGAGAATACGTTCATAATTCATCTGCCTCCTGTAATTGGCAGCCTAGAATTAATTAATAAAGTGGAACCAGCACACACATGAATGCAGCATAAAATTAAACATGGCAAGCCATACAGAAAAACATTGCTGCTATCTTCAATACTGTTTTATTGCTACAAAACATGGAATGGTAAAACAGTAAAGCCAAACGCAAATTAACAAATGAATGACAATGCCTCTAAGAGTAGTATTTACTATTTGGGTCTCTGTCAGCTGCTAAACTCTTACGTGAACAATACTTACCCCACCTAATAAACAACATTCTTTGACATTTTTATTCTTTTTCATCTTAGACTTAAATAATCTGTCTTAAGTCACATGATTCATGTAGCTGTTACAAACAGTCTCAGCTGGAACCTCTCAGTACACAGAATCAACATTTCAACTACTAATTCATCTGGAAAGCCAGGGTCAGGAATGCCATCAGCTCCACAACTCCACTGACTCATGACAGGAATGTCATTACTGTAACCTTACTTCTTGATCAGCTCCTAGTGTTCAGCACAAGCCACCTTCCCAGAGATGAGGCTAGATAGTTAAGTGCTGTATTTTAAAGAACGATAGTTGGAGGGGTTCAGAATGAAAAAACGCTCACTTATTTTTGAAGCATTTCTTTCCATTTATTTTTGTTAAGTAACAGCAGATCTTGTAAGAATAATTCTAGTACCCTGAAAGAGTCTCGTCTGTTGTGTGTCATCGTGTTTCCCCCCCCCCCCCCCCTCCCCCCCCCCTCCCC
>JANIJG010024008.1:81962-100396 GCA_024611175.1 Megaceryle torquata | reverse complement strand
TTTTATCCCCCTAAAAGACCCTCCTTTTTTTTTTTTCCCTTTGTTTCCCCCCCCCCCCCCCCCTTTTTTTTTTTAACCTCAATAAAAGTTAGAGAATCTCTGATCTATGTTTTGGATCATCTCTCTTGAATGAAGCTTCCCTGCTAACATTTTGAGCAAACACTTCTATGAAAATAATTTTCCTCTCTAAAATACCCTATGCATTTCTTATACTATTCCTCTAAATCACATCTCCTACTTCAGGAAGAACCTCAAACCAGTAGAAAAATAATGCAAGAGAGAGTTCAGGATGGAAATCATCTGGAATAAATTTTAGAATTTGGGAGCTCCTGATTCTCTATCTTCTCTTCCTGATGCTTGAGTGTTTGTGGGGGGTTTTTTTTGTTTGGTTGGTTTTGTTTGGTTTTGGGGTTTTTTGGTGGCTTGTTGTTTGCTTATTGTTTTTTTTTGTGTTGGTTCCCAACCCCCAAAACAAAAAGAAACAAAAAAACCCCCTCACAAAACATCAAAGAAGATTTACCTTAGGAGCAGGTTAATGAGATGTCCATCATGAACAGTATCCTAACAGCTCCTGCTCTTCTAAAGTGGCCTGGGTCCCTATGCCTCTGTCTGGCAGCCCTCAAGTATACCTCTAAACAGATTGCATACTTAAATAAAAACACAGGAGCAAAATGCATCTAGTATCTCGTCTATAACCATTCTTTCTTCTCCTCTAGGTAATGAACAGCAATTCATTAAGCAACTCAGTCAAGATTCAGAGACATTCTTTGTGAAAGATACCTAAATATGCTTCTTCAGTAAAAACACAGGTTTGAGTGTTGCTTTAACTGCTCTCACAGAGTATTTACAAAGCAGAAGATCATTTCTTCACAAATGATGTACATAGAAAAATCAGCATAAATTCCTTCTGTAAGTTTATAGCTACATCACATAAAAAGCTACCAGAACCTAAAAATGCCAGTGACTGCTGCTTGCAGTGGAAGCTGCACTGATTTGGGGCTTCACAAAGTTGTTGTTGATTCTGTTTTTCAGGATAAGACCTACTTTTTCCATATAGAAGTTTCCACATGGAAGACCTATAACATTTTAGCTTTTTGATAGAAGTTGACATTAGTGCCTTCTTCCCACTTCTATTTTTTATTTCTTTACTCAATGGGAAATTTTAACTCACTTTTTTTGGAGTTACTTTTAACAAATGGGAGTTTATGCAGGCTAGAATAAAGTATGGCATAGCTTCATTACCTGTGTAGCAGTACCCACATATACCACAGGCACTGTTTTACGAAGGCTCTATAAATCCTTCCTTTCTCACTTGCATATAGGTTTGCATTGTGGAATGACCTCATTCATCAGATTAAAAGAAAAAACAAACAGCAAACCAAACCAACCAACAAACCAAACTGTAAATGCTGCTGAATGTACCATTTAGCTGTTTCTTAAACTAAGATCATTAAGAGAAAACTAGAAGATGAGAGGTTTACCAGTAAATCCATCCAATGCTTGTATATTTAAAACTCTGTGGTCTGTTTAATGTTAAGAACTACTTTTTAAAATGTACTCATCTGTATCTCTGTAGAGGTTTTTTTAACCTACTTAGAACAGTGAACACCACAAAGAGGAAGTTATTTTTGAAGAGAACTAAAAGGGACAGATGTAAGCAAATATATCTAGTAAGAGATACACCATTGCTTAACTAAAGGATGAAAAATTATTAATATGTTGACACTATTTATGTTTTCTGCTAATGTAAATAAAAACTACTAAAAGACAGACAACAACAGTAAAAATCACAGCATGGCTGTACTAATATTACTAAAGAAATTATTCTGTCAACAAGGCATCTCAGTTAATGGAAGGGAACATTCATTTTTTTTCTATCCCCAGACACAGGGGGGGAAAAAAAAAAAATATATATATATATATATACATATATAAAAGAAATGTCTCCCTCCCAGGAAGCTACGAGGAACATTATTTTTCCTGAGGCATCCCAGTTTAACTTCCCGAGGAGTTAGGCAAAAGGTGCCAGTTACACATCTAATTTCTTTCATGACCCAAGATGCAGGTGGTACCATATTTTATTTTTATTGGTCTTTCCAATAGTCCCCCTGTTCTCCTACCCTATTGAAAAAACAAGCAAACAATCAATCAATCAACCAACCAACCAAACCAATCACTGAATTTAAAAATGCAAGGTAGAGGACTGATGGATGACTAATGACAACAAAGGGATTGTATTATCCTCCGCAGTCTCTTTGGCCAGTTAGTGTGTTTTGGAACTTCTGTAAATGTAAAATAAACTTCCCGTTGAACATGGTATTTTTAAAGCCTGTATGCAGAAAAAACAAGTGAGAATCTGATGCAGGCAGTGGCTAGAAAGCATTCTGGCAGACAGTGATCAGCATTCACTGTTACCTCAGCCATGCTCTAATGGCTCTTAGTCCTTTTTTTCCTCTTCTTAATATCTAACAGGGCACCACTGCATGGACTTCATGCAGTAAAATGATTTTAACAAATCTGTACTTAAGTACTTCCTGACATTGCTTTTACCTTGCTTCTTTCACACCTATGCATCCTACATCAAGAGACTATCTCAATTACAGCAGGTCCTGAAATTCTGCAAGCAAAGCAAGCTCAATTCCAATCACATAATAAAAGAATAACAGAACAGTGGTTTCCATTTTAGTAACATTTTGTATAGTCCTTTAAATTTGATGAAAGGGAAAATAAGTTCATCAACATTTTATAACCAGTGAAAATAAGCCACAGAATGGGTGATACAAGAAGTTCACATGAGAAATGTGTGCCATAGCCACAAAGAGTCTCATAACTCCGGACAGGCACAAACCCAGCCTCCACATCAGTTCTTTGGCCAATTCCACAGACACGGGCAGCAAGATCATTACCTACAAACTGTTAAAAATTTTACATAAGCAGAAAGGGGCATACAAGCTGCTTACCCTAGCAAGAGGTTCTACTCTAAAAACAAAAGTGTCTTCAAACATCAGAATATGCAAGCTGCTTGAATTCAGAGCAAATTTCACACAGTGCACAGGAAGTCACTGTGCTATTCTAAGAAATGATGGTAAAAAAGGAAAAAAATAAGGCACAAAAAAAGGAGCACAATTAACATGCTTCAGATGTAAGCAAGAAACAACAGAATATGAAAGCAACAAATCTCCCAGAAATAACATAATGAGTACAATAAACAACATAATGTATACAACATATATTCCAATACAACAATGCTCAAACAACTCTGAGCTTTACGCCTCAGAGTTGACTCATTTGGCTTAATTAAGAAGCAACTATGGAGTTTTCATAAAAGCGATAAGACAAATTTCACTCAACTACTCTGTACAACCTGCAAATACTTTCTGTATTTTACTTAAAGGTTAATTAGTAAATAGTTACTATGTATAGCAAACTCTTAAAGAATGCTTCTGCTCTCATGATAAATCCAGTCACATGGTTTGCCCCTTCCTCAGTCCCATCCTGTTTACATCCAGACCTGTACACATCAACTGCCTTTTAGACCCAACAACAGATACTTATTATACAAAAATATCCGATATAGATGCTGACAGATCTGATACAAAAATATCTGTAAGTAATAAGTAAGAGCGTGCCCCTATTCAAACTTTTTCACACAGTCAGGGTCCCTACTCTTTGGCTGAAATCAAAGGTTCCTGGAACAAATTCCATTAACTTCACAGGAAAAAGAATTTATTGCCAGCTTCTCCCCCCTCCACCTAAGGGCTTCTATTTGTTTCATGAATTATTGCACTTCTGGAAGTCCACAATTAGTTTCGTGTACTTTTAAAGCTCTTCACTAATGTTTGCAGAAGAATAACAGCTATGAAAGAACACCAAAGCTCTTTACCAAGGTTATATATTTAAGCCTCAACTATCATACATTTTCATTTGCATGTCACATAATCCAAAAGGAGCACTCTAAAGATTGCAGTTCAGTTTCCAACTCTATTAAATGTTCACTAAAGAAGCCAGATTACTGAGCTAAATCAAGTGAATCCTTCCTCCATGAAGGGATTAAGCTCTTAGGGACAAACAAAACTCAAAGGGCAACCTCTATCACCAGTACAAGGCAAAGATAAACATTTTAAATAATACGTTGTATGTAGAAAACCAGCAGCTGAAAGTCTTAGCATTTCCAAAGACAGAGCTGAATCCTTGCAGTATTGGTTTCCTCAACAATGGTCTCAAAAAATATCAACTAGGTTGTTAAATAATCATTGTTTTAAGAGTAAACAGATCTGTTAAATGACTAGACCTTTTAATCTAACAAATGACTGATTTCGCAGCTAAAATAGAAGAGTACAGAGAAATTAAATGAAACAATCCTCCAATGTACCAGCAGATCTGGATTTGACACTGCAAGTTTAGAATTGAATGAATGAAGACTGCATGTATGAACCTTACAAATTGACAGCAAAATTACTGTGTTTTCTACTGACGAACTTGTAGTTATCTAAATAACAAGTTCAAATAACTGCAAACATCTCGGAAGTTACCACTGAAGATATTCTGTCCTCATATAGGTCGAATGGGTTTATGACAGTTTAATGTACAGAATAAACTTGAAAATTCTGTCTATTGTTAAAATCTAATTTTTGTAATGCAGACTTGTACAGTCCTGTCATGTGTGTTATAGGCTCATTGTCTGTAGGTCTAAAGTGACCAAATTCTCTTGCTCAGCCTCCTCTATGCTACTGGTTGTAGCTTAACCACCAAGTGTATCGCTCTGTGAGATTCCCTCCCCCCCCCATATTTTTTTCATCAGTAGAGCTGACACACTAATATTCCATGGATAAACAGATTTACCAACTTGTGAATTTGTGAACTTATTATATTTTGTGAAATACTCCTAGAGCATTTCCAAACACTTGTTTGCTTCTATTTGCTGGGGACTTTTCCCCTTCCTTGATGCTTTTCACACTGTAGTGTTGGGAACACGGTGCAGATGCATAACCTAGTGAGTCAGCAGCTGCAAGCAGATATCCTTCAGCTGTCCAGATTACATAGCTACAGTAATATATGATAGAAGTAATTACAAAATATATATATATCTATATTCCCAAGAGAAAAGGTGACCTAAGGGCTACCGAATAGAATTGAGAAATCACTGCTATGTGGAGAATTTCTAAGATTACCATGTCATTGAAAGATGACCTCAGGGAAAACTACTGAAACGTTCATGAAAAATCATGTTACACTTCTCTGTTACAATAAACTTTAAGATTCACCTGCTTATGCCTTCCTACACTATTCTGCACTGAAGTGACCTTGGTTAACAGCCTGATCTGGTATATACCCTTTCCAATTGTAGTCATTGGCAATGGCAATGCAAAACACTCTAAATTTGCATTTTGGTCACAAAGCAGCTTAGGAAAACAAACAAGTATAATTATTTGTATTTTGCAGATAATCTGGTCAAGAGATGTTGAATGGTTTACTGAAGGTTACATGGAAAACTTAAAAGCTCATGCCTTAAATATCCAGTAGAAAATGTTGCATAAGAATACTGACAAAATACCAATAAGATTTATAGTTATGAGGCTCATCTTTGTTTTTCTTATTGCTACATTGTTGCTCAATAAGTTATTTAATAAAGATTTTCCTGCTAAAATGTGGCCAGTTAAACCTACTATAACAGGTTTCTTCAGAAGATGCAGACAGACATTATCTAGTAGTTAATGAAAATAAGCCAACGTGCTGATAAAATCACTTAAATTTCTCATTTGCTGAAACAAATAGTACCTCCCCTGATTTGCCTAATCAAAATATGAAGTATTGCTGCAGTGTCTTAAACTGGTTTGTGACTAGGAAAATCTTGCTAACAGTAGAGACAGAGCAGCTCTAAAATGCATTGCTTGCAGAAGCAGCAATGAGTTCTAAAAAAACTTGCAGAAGTATCTGTAATGAATAACTTCGTTGTCATTTAGTTCAACCACTGAGGAAGATGGATGTGACAAATGGGCTCACGAGGCCTATCCTAACTCTATGACATTATAGAGGCATACCAGTGTATTTATGTACAAACTTAATTTCCTGTTGTAGTTGGTCACTTCTAGAGGCATAGACAAACTGTAGCTGGCATTATATTACGGACTTGAAAACATACAGTCATGCTAATTCAATGAAATCCTGACCTGACTTCCACTCAAGACTTCAGTAAGCACTGGACTATGTCAAGCACTCCCAGCAGTTATTATTTGAAGATGAATGGGCCATCTTTTCCCTCTTCGACAGAGCATTTATAAGTAGACCGTTTTAATCAAAAGTATAATATAACTTGAAAAAAAACTCAGGTCTCTGACTGAAGGGCACATGCAGTACATTGCTTACATGGAGCATTTTGCTTGCAAATTCTGCCTCCATAGTCCATATTATAGACTCAACATAAAATACAGTTACCAGTGATGACGTATAAAATTTAATTTTAGAAGATATATTGGATTATATAATATTTATCACTATAGAACTAATATTAGTTTTTATTTTGACCTGAAAATAAACTAAACTACCATAACTTGTTTCTTGATTCAATTTCATTATTAAAACATAACTACATCTCCTCTGCAAATCTTCAACAAGCCAATTGCCACATGCACTTCTTAATGTATATCCAACTTCCTAGCTGTCAATAACATCTGGCTAATTTCTGCAAATGCTCCGGATTTTACCATGTTGAAAATAAGCATACATCAAGTCTGGTTCTGTAACCTAAAAGTAATTTGAATCGAATTCAAACTTCAACTGGTATTTTCCATTATGGAAGAATATCATAAAGAGAAATAGCAACATTCAAGAAAATAACATTCAATTTATCAAATTACTACACTGCAATGAGATGAGCTACACACAGTAAGGGGAAAATACTGTACTGCTAACCACCATCTGCCTATGAAGTCAGTCTTCTAAAGGCAGCATAGAACAGAAAGGTATTAAAGGAAGTCAAAATCTCACTTTTAATACACCATACACAAAATAACTGCTGTAGTTTAAGAAGCGCTGGACTGCATTTCATGCAGATGTGTCCAAGAGGGCTTGTACATACCTGCCACAAGCAGCATAATATGCTGCTTCAGAGCTTAGAAAAAGTTGCAAGGCTCATTTAGGACTCTCAGTCAATAAGTGGGTTCAGGTCAGTCTGGCTGCCTAACATATACTACTGTTACTATCCAAACTAATTATCTTTCAATCTAATACAGAATTATGTAGACTTCTTTTGAGCAATCAAGTGTTAGGTGCAGATGTCATGAAAACAACAATTACTCAATTACTTCGTATTTATTGAAGATAAAGTTTTCTTGTCTCATATCTTTCAGTCAAGTAACTTGCTGCAGTTTGCAGCAAAGCATACAGATTGAATGGATGCAACATCTCATTTGGAGGCAAAACCTTAGTTTTCTAGTTCTTAGTTTTCATTTTCTTCTCTTTTGTCATCACAGTCAAGAGAAGAAAAAGACTGCATGACCATGGTCAATCTCGCCAAAAAACCACTAAATCTAACAATTGGTATGATCTCTTTCAGTTTTTTTATCCACAGCTCCCAAGACTTCGTCACAATTTATAATTTAGTTAACAATGAAACAGATAGCAAAAGTATAAGCAATAACATTGCATTATCTGAAAAGTATCCCTAGATTCCTGCAAGGGGTTTCACAATGTCTGTCTTGCTTCACAGTTACATGTATTTCAGTTTAGGAACAGCAATACTGAGTATGCCTCATCAGAAAATAAGGAATGAAACCCCCAAATATTTAAGAAAAATAGATTTCTAGGAATCAATGAGTTCCCCACTAAATCTTCCTTTATTTCCCCCTCAAAGATTGTAGAGTGCCAAGAATTGCACAAAGAATTTCAAAGCAGAGGAAAAGGTATACACAATAAATTGAACTTATAATTTTTTTTTTTTTTTTTTTTTTTTAACTTGGGCATTTCTATTTCATTTGTACTGTTTATTATATCTTTACACACATATCAATCATCCTGAGCTCTGGAATTTGTGTTACTGCTTCTTTCTCTACTGTCATATGTCTTAACAGTAAAATAACTTGTTTAGTCTAACTCTGCCTTTTTTTTAGTCAAGATCAGAAATAGGAGCTTAGGACATGCTTCCATTTGCTCTCTTCAGAGATAAATCTCTCAATACTTTATCTTCTAATCTTTCATTTTACAAGATGCAGGGAATTTAAATTCTACAGATCATACTGCAGCTCGGTGAAACACACTTGAACAGGCTTATCTATCTTCAAGCACAGAAGTATTTTCTCTGACTTCCAGCAATTATTTCAATGAGTCTGTTCAAACACTTAGAAGTTAGACAAACTATAGGCTTATGCACCTTAATGAATGAAATCCCTTAAGGTCTTCCCTTATTTTGCACATGGCTTCCGTAACTCTTCCAAGCGTTCAACTAGATCAATTCCACCATTATTGGCCACATACAGCGGCATTGAAACCATAGATACAACAGTATTGGGAGAGGAGTTGCTGGAGAGAAGCCCTGCAGAGATGGAACTGGGGATGCTGCTTGACAGCAGGCTCAACAGGAGTCATCAGCATGCCCTGGCAGCCAGGAGAGCAAGCCCCATCCTGGGGTGCATCAAGCACAGCATAACCAGCTGGTCAAAAGAGGGGATTATTCTGCTGTGTTCAGTGTTGGTGTGGCCCCACCTGAAGTACTGTGTGCAGCTCTGGGCCCCTAGAGAGGTGGCTGATGCCCCAAACCTAGCAAAGTTTAAGAGGCGTTTGGACAATGCCCTTAATAACATGCTTTAACTCGGTCAGCCCTGAATTGGTCAGGCAGTTGGACCAGATGATCACTGTAGGTCCCTTCCAACGGAAACAGTCTTGTCTATGCTATTCAAAATGGCACCCACACAGATAAACTGAGGGACAGGAGAAAACAAACTAGAAAAGGGAATGGTAGGAAATGATGTAAGTCCCACAGCCCTGCCACAACCTCTAAAACACACCAGTTCACACATTCTTGCTCAAGGTACACATCATCAAATAAATGCTACTGAGTCATGTTAAGATACTGTTATAGTTTCATTGAAAAAGTAGGAAAAGTTAGTTTTAACAACCATACTTCATTTAAGGTATCTATAGATTAGCGTTAGTTTCTAGCAATTGGTGAATTCAAGAGACCATTTTCTGATTCAGTTCCCAGTTGCACAAGTATGCTTTAAGACAGTTTGGTCCATGTTTCCAAAGGATTTGGTGTATTTGTATAGACAGATTTGTACTGAAGACATATGGCTTCATCACACATTTGTTATCTTCACAAGAATAATCTGAGAGACTTACTGGAAGAATTAGCCAAATTCTGAGAAGCTGTTCCAATAAATAAAGAGTAATTGTATTGCAACACTATATAGGAAGTCTGAGAACATTCCAGAATGTGAGTGGGTAAAAAAAAAAAAAAAAAAAAAAAAAGAAAGAATGTGGCATAACCAGTAGTTTATACATTTTTCCAATAGCTCACTTATAGGCCTTGTTTAATAAGAAATAGCAAGAGAATAACAAAACATAGCCTTAAGACAAATGACATTATACTACCCAAATAATAGCAAGAGCAGACAGTCTATAACAGTCATATGATGGATTAATAACGGATTATGAACAGTCACTTTATAATGAAGTCTGAATCCAGATGGAGCACTGACCGCCTATGTGACAGAGCAGTATTAAAAAGTCATGCATAATTCAAACATATTGTATACATCTTACTGGGCAAGCTGAAGGCCTTTCATACTATGAACATGCAACAGACCAGAGTTTATAGAAATAAAAAGACACAGATACAATATATATTTTAATTATCTCAACTCCGATAAGCTGATGTAGAAGTAATCCTCCCTAAGCTTTCAAAGCTAGCTCACCATACCTTAGCAATCAAATATTATTGAGTTTATAATTAAGTTTAATTAGGTCAAAGAATGTTTTAGTTATATTGACTCTCAAATACATAACAAATGATCACTCAGCACTGAAAGCAATCAAAATTAATGAACTCTGATCTAGTGTATGCAAACGTAGCTTAAGTCTGGGTAACTTTTTGTTTGTATTTTATATTGGGATGTGTTTTATTAACTTGCAAGTAGACAGACAAGCACTAAGACTTCGCTTCAGAATGCACTAATAAATGACCATTTGGAAGAGTTTTATTGTCAGTAATGATAACTTGTTCTGCTTATATAGATAAAATAAATAACTCTTCTGAAGCTTTGCATACTGAATTTTACCTGCTTTATGAGTGTTTTACTTATCTAGTTCATCATGTATTTGTTTTACGTTCATTCTCCTCAATATAATGAGGAACCAAAAGCAATTTCCATGAGCTTACAACAAATTTCACATACAACTGACTGCAGAGAAGAAGAGCACACTATCACCCTGTTTCTTCTTCTGAACAGGATTTTGCTTAAGCAAATACAACTTTACTCTGAAAAGTGATAGTTTTGTATTAAATCTTACCAGCTTTTTGCTCTGATTAGCTCCTGAGTTGCTTATTTTATAGACCTGAGACTCAGGAGGTACATGGTATCATCTATCACCATTACAAGATTTCAACTACTTTGTAGTTACCCCTTCTGTAATAGTCAGTAAAAATAAACTGCTTTTATCTACCCTGCTGAGTGCTCTACCTCAGAACCTCCAGATAACTGTCCATCACCTCACTGCTTAGTGTGATATACTAACTGTATTTTATAGCTCAAAATTCCCTGTCTACTGGCACTGACTGAGAACAAACCCTTGCATTCCTCCACTGGGCTCAGAAGAAGGTTGCACAGACTGAAGACCCATGTTTCAAAGTCTGGGTATCGGAAAAGAACAGAAGTGGTAGAAGCAACAAGGAGAGAAAGCACGAGCAGAAGAAGCCTTGGAAGCAGCTCAGAATTTAAGTAAGGAGGGACATAGTGCCTGCACAAGGAGGAGTTAAAGAGAACTGTAGAGGTCTAAGGAGGAGTTTTAAATACAAAACAGTACTTAGCCCTCTATGATCTTTAAAACTGTCTCAATTTCACTGTCCCAATTCTCCAAGCTCTGAAGGGACATTTATAAAATATAAATTTTATGTAATCTAAAGCTATGTTAATTATATAACATCTGTAAATCAATACACATATGCAAATCTAGAACATATCCCCTTTTAAGAGCACAAGCATGAGACACACTGCAGGCTGAGTTAACTGTAGACTAAATACAAGTTAAACCTTCCAGGGGAGGCCAACATGTAATATACACATTATCTGACGTGCTTTTGTTCTTTAAATACAGACTTCAAATTGCAGTGGCCTTGTGTGCTCACAGACTCAGCCCTCACAGTCTCCTGGCCAGATCTGTCATGAGTTATCACAAACTATTTGACATTGAGAGGATTTACAAATTCACTTTTTTAAGTTGGCAATAAAATGAGCCAAGAACAACCAGTCAGTTTAATAAACCAGTTTATAAGCTCCTGAAGCATCAATACCAGTCCAGATGACTAAACAAATACAAAGATCATTTAACATGCTTAGGTTACCAGTCCTTGCCCTGAGTCAGCAAAGCTCCAACCAGCATTTCCTGTGAAAGGAAATTCTGTCTTTATGACTGATTCCCCTAGAAAAGACAGGTGTGTCTGGCAATGGTCAGTCATAAAATAAAATACACATTAAAATCTATTCTTATAAAAAGATTGTAGACAGATGATGATGTAAATTGGCAGGATATCCATATGCATGTTGCTTTCTAAGGTATGAAGCAATCCAGTCTTTAAAGAGCTAATACCCTCTTTCTTTGCCATCCTCCACTCTCTCCCTGGACAAAAGTGATGAACTGATTCATTTACACAAACTGGAAACTTCAGATAGAGGGAAAGATGGCCAGTTCTTTCTATTGGCAAGAATTCTGCCACTGCATGCTAGGTCAAGTATTCCTTTTGGTTTGGGATGAACCTACAAAGAGTGCCCAAGAGAGCAAATAACCTTACACTGATCATATTTCATAGAACTAATCACCCACCATTTTTTCCCCAGAATATTTGATTTCCATTTATATGTTTCCGTATATTTTACTGCTTCTTATATGGCAACTGTTTCAAACATGTGATTATTCCAGATAGCTCTCTTTCTCTCTCCTGCACTTTTTTGAGCATAAGTTATCTTGCATATGAATAGTGGAGAGCAACACAGTAAGGAAAGGTGACTTTGCCTTGCATCACCACAGCTTGTTTCTGTGAGCTATAAACTGATGATTTTTGAAATCTGCCTTCAGAAACATAAGAACAAAAGACAAACCAACTCCCTGCCTTGTAACAAAATCTCAAATTGTTTGGAATGTCAATTAGGTCTCTCTAACAGCAAAACCCAAGATGACAAAAGACACATTTCCACCCAATATAAATAGCATCTTCTAGCACGTCTCTTTTTGTGTGTGTGTGCGCTTTTTAAGCACACACAGAAAACAAAATGATTCTACAGATAAGTATTCAGCCATGGCCTGCTGGGTTCCAACTGCCCCTTTCACACTACAACATTCCATAGTGCAGCTAGAAGACGTTCTAAATTTTTTAATGACATGAGATGCTTGGAACTTAAGGAGCAGGTATTCAATCTAGATGCATACTCAGTGCTATCTTTATCATTATGCATCAGCAAAACATGATGTGAAAGAAAAAGTTTATTTGCCACGTCCCGAAGGCTCACAAAGATGATAGTCCTTTACCAGGATGGATTTTAATCTAATTGGAAGGAACACGAGTCATTAGCAAATGCGCAATACTTCCTGCCCAACTTGTTTTAATGTCAACACCACCAAGTTTTGATGAATATTACTGAAAGATTAAAAAAACTTGAAGACGTTGTTCTGAGGTCACATGCCAGGCTAATTTACCAACCCAAAGGCACTTTCCCTCTCAAAGGAAACCCTGACAATTTACGGCCAAGTAGCTTAACACCAACTATCATCTGTGCCGAGAGCACAGCGTCACATGCTGAACAAGAAACTGCAGTATTTTAATATAGAAGAGTTCAAAGCAAAGTAAGTTTCAAAGGCACAAAACATAGTATATTCTGTTTGGACATACGGCATAAGATAATCAATACTTTGTGGCAACCGAGAGAAGGCTAGCTCAAGCAAAAAAATTAAATCAACTACTTTTTATAGAAATTGTTTATTTAAAGAAACCCACCACTGGCCAGTGGTATGACACTGCATACCACCCATTACATCCTCATGGGATATTCCCCACCCTCATGGCCTGAGTAATTCCAAAGTCCTCTAAGGAAAGACTCAAACTTCTTCATTCTTGTCCAGAATGAATAGCCAACAATTTTGAATCTGTCCTGAAGAATAACAATTACTTTAAAACTCCTCTTTAAGGGAGGATTCCTTTGAAGTTGGGCCCAATGTAAAGTCTAATGCAATTAACTAACACTGAAGTACCAGCTAACAGAAAAGGTCAGGCTACTGTGGGCTTGTGATCTCCAAAACAGTGCGGGATTCTACCCATGCCACTTAAGTGACACAAGAGCTTTCATTTATCTGCAGGTATCCAGACAGATGAACCCCTAAATATAACTGCTTCTTCAAAGAAGATGTATACTTCAAAACCAAAATTAAAATCTGATCATTAAAGAAACCACAGCACAAGGTTTAACACTTGCTAATAAATAAAAAACTGTTAAAACAAGCTTGTATTCTCTGTAGGTATCACAATTGAGTTAAATGTCACATTACACAGGTTTGGAACACCACCATTAACTACCACTGACACAACAAATTTTTCTCTTTAAAGGTTTTACTACAGAAAAATAAGAAGGAGTAATACACTGAGTTTAATTTTAGAGTAATAAGCAGAACAACTTATTTATCCTATGCATTAAAACAATATAGCTGAAAAGATAAATGGGTTTGTTTCAGAGTACCCATAATAGCTGTATTTTAGTTTGAGGAGGTGGAGAGAGAAAGCAAATTGAAAAATGAAATTACTCACACTTGTATCCAGGCTGCAGATACTGATTGCATCTTCATCTTGAGTACTCTGTTTTCTTTTTTTCTATAAAATAAAATTAAAATAAAAGCTCAGTTTTGATGACTAGTACCAACTAGCACTAGCTCGATCCTCAAACAGACTTATATATAATTAAATCATACACACATATATGTGTAAATCTAGTTAACTATTTTCTTTCATCATCATTGTAATCACCACGCACGTGAATATAAACTATTTTCACAAGATGAAAAGCTACCCATTAGCACATTAGTAAATTAAATGCCATTCCTTTTTCTGCTCAGAGTTAGGTTCACTTTAATTAAGCAACTTATTTCTAACTATAAGCATAAGTAATTACTACATATTGTAAATTGTACTTTGGCACTTGATATTTACTTCTGTAACTAATGAAACTGTCAGGAAGAGAAACTGGTGTTTTGTTTCAAAAGCCTATACTTTGATTTTTCAAAACATACATTCAGCAATCAAGTACTATTCCCAGACTTTCAATATTACATATGAATGTTAATATCCATGACAGTAATGACATTCTTCTCTATATTCAGGTTTTGTTTTGGAATATGGCAAGCCCTCACTCATGCCATTTCACAGGTTCACTACAAGATTAATCTTCATGCCCTTCAAATAAGAAGTATGAAATTTCATTTAACAGGCCTCTGCATTTTCTCCCTGGTCAGGAAGCTTCAAGAAACAAGAGATGTCACAGAATACATCATCCTTACTTATCCAGCTGTGTTGTCTTCTACTGTCAACTAGAGATAAGCATTCATACATAAGGACAGCTCAGATTTAGTTTCCAGTCTCCAGAAGTCAAAGATGAACAATTTAAAGAACAAAAAAAATCCACAGAGATGCCTTACAGAGTTCCTGTCTTACGAGATAACAGAACCTCAGCTAAAAGGCAGAAGCTGCATGTTGTGCAGGCATTTTAGAATTATTTTTAAGATAAACACTGTATTCCCCCCTTCCCATTACTCACACTCCCAGCTCTTCTGAAGCCTGTAAATTTTATTCCATCAAGCTAGTAAAACCCTCAGATTAGGAACAATCAAATCCCTTATACTGTTACAGTACAGACTTACAAGCAACAAGTTAAAGGTCACAACAGAACACTGAAATTTCTGGACCAGGCAACACTGAGCAACAAACAGAAATATCCAAAATAACACCAAGTATGTCTGTTTATCATGTAGTAGCGTTTTATAAGGCTGTGGCTTGTTTTCCACAGGAGAAACTAGTCTGAGGTATTATTCTAGGAATAGCCCAAGTGAAATGACAATGAAAATCACAAAACAGGGATGAGATCTGTGAAGTCAGTACTTCTCTTAGAGGGTAGTATTTCCTAAGATCCTAGTGAACATGTTGCAGCCTATTCTTCAAACCTAGTTAGATTTCTATAGATACAAAGCCATCTATCCTTTAGTTTTCCTTAGAAAATTGTATATTATTAAATCAGATTATATTAAATATATATATACCTAAGTCAACTGATTCTACTTTGCAAACAAGAAATTTCAAAGCTAGAAGGTACCATCCCTCCCACACAGTGGACATGGATTAAATCAAAATGAAGGGTGTTTAACTTTGAAATACAGATTTCTACAAGAGAAGGGTCTATTAAAAAGGTATATGGATCTGGTATACCTGAATCTGTACTAACTGATGATTCTCGTGTGCAGATGGATGGGAAACAACCACATTCATGGCTTGGGTTGGTGTCGGATTAAGTCTGATACCTTTAGTTACACAAGTATAAAAAATGGTGTAAACCTACGTCTCAGTCTGCAAGATATTAGGATAAAAGCTAATTCCAAAAGAATCAATATAGTAATACAACATCACTCAAAATAAAAAGAAGATAGTATAAGTAACTGATTAAAAGACTCTTATGGGTGCTCACATGGTGACAGATTAACACACAGTGTGGCATTGCCAGAACAGGCCAGCTCTAATGAAAGCGAATTGAGACTGTATATTCGGTAATACGAAGGAGAAGCATACAACTGGGGCTACAGGATTAAAGTGAATGTGGATGAGACGCTACATCCTGTTACTGTAGAGGGAAGTTACACAACAACTATATGTTAGCTTCTTAATACTGCAATTAGAGTAGTATTTGGGTCCAAAGAGAGGTATCACAGACAAAGCACCACCCATAAGGAAAAGTGTCCAAGACAAAGCTACTCCAGTAAAGCACAGCACAAAACATAGTAAACATTAATATGCTCATCTTTAGAGACAACTTCTTTGGTTCTATAACTAAATCTCTACATCCAACAAATGAGTATTAACTGTGGCATACACACCAAATGGGATGAAGAGACAGGTAAGCTGTAAGAAAAGTAATTACATATTGCATGAGTCTGGGACAGTCTGCACAAAGTAGAGCCCTTGCTCTACCTTACACTTTATTGTGCTAACCAAAGGATTGATCCTCACTTGATTTTAGCTCTTCTGCTTACTGAAAAGTAACACACACACCCCCAAAAAAATAACAAAACCAAACCCATGCATACAACATGTATACTACATTGTTCCTCTTATGTGGAAATTTCAAAGTATTAGACTCCTTATTTTCTGTGTAACTTTGTCAAAGCAGCTATGCAAGACAATTCACTTCATACAGAAACTGTTAAATATCATCAACCACTGCAGGCAAGGCCAATGTTTTACAATTTCTAAGACTTTCAAGACTTTATCACTACATAAGGGGGGGAACACCATGGCCAAAGAAAAAAACTCCAATAATTGAGCTACCAGATAAATTTTTTTGCCCATAATAAGCGGATTAGAAGCAAAGATTGCAGTAGATATTGTGCAGGAAGCATAAGGCGCTCATTAAATTAATCCTTGCTCTTCGTGAGGATCTTTTACCCAAAGGAGTTACAAACCCTGTCTCAGTTGCTATAGCACAATGCAGCTGACCTCTGAATCGCTCACGTTGCAGAAAAATCACCCCTTAAATGCTGCTCTCCATTTTATGTTTTAAATCATATGACACATCAAGTAATACAAACCACTCCATTTTGATCTCATCAATATCATGTGTGCTCCTTTCACAAAAGATGCTAGAAGTACCATATAACAGCTTTAAGACAAACCTAGAAAAAGAGTTATGTGATTAAGCATTGTATGGAATGCACATAGTTATAGTGGAATAGGCTTCACTGCAAAGCCAAGAATCTTTGGCGATAAAATTAATTTATGGCCCAAATACTGAAATCAGTTAAGTGGCATATAAACGAAAAAGTTGAAATTCCAGAGTGAATAAGCAAGCAGCGCTGCAAGAGGGTCAAATATTTACTGTGCATATTGCTTAAATGACAAATGTATCAAACAAATCCTAACTGCATTGCATTGTGGCAAATTTTTCATAGCAGTTTATATTATCACATAGGACTACACTAAGCCAAAAAACCACAATGTGTGAATCTTTACATGACACCTGCACTGGCTCAGGCTGAGCACTAGGGAGAAAGGACTAATTTCTTAATCTCATTTTATTACCTTGGACATGAAGTATCCCTAGTTCTTGTTAATATTTCTTACAATTGCTGCAGCAATTAACAGTTTTAATACAATTTAATAGCTTCTTTTACGACTACACAGCTTAAAGATGCATGTGCAATAGAGAGAAGGAAGGCTCATGCTAAGTGTGCTGTATTTAGATGATACGCACTAGTAAATCCATGAGCATACTCATGAAGAGAGCTTACAGAAAACCGCAGAAGATATAACCACCAACATGTCAAGAGATAGAAAAGTTGAGGCCTTTATGAATACCTGAGCATGCCTGAGTTACACAAGTCATGTTCCTTACATGCACAGTACATAATCACATTCTAATATACTGCATATGTATGTTCTTTTAACAGAACCATGTCCAGTTAGAGATTGTATCAGTTTGTTTTCAATAAAATCCTGTAAGAAGACCCAGCATATTATCAATACTGTGAAACAGGGATAAACTTGTAAGACATGACTGTTAGGGTTCCCATCTTTGATCCTGGGAAGCATGTTAAAACAACTAATGTGAATATTCCTGAAATTTAACTGAATTAACCAAATTAGAATCCATTTCTTCTAAATTTAGAGTAATAATATTAAAAATAATCCAATTAAAAGGTAGTATGCTAACCTTATAATAGACACAGTCACTCATCATCTCCAGTGTATATTAATAATGCAAGTATTACCTCACTGAACCATTGTATAAAATACTAAAAATACAAAATACTGTGATTACTCTACATCAGATGATGCACAATGGACAAATGTCACCCGTTCTCTCACTGAGAGAGTATTTCTTTATTAGAATTTGTATGTACTTGAAATAAACTAGGGGGAAGAACATAATGAAGCTGTTTGCCTTGCTGGGGGAAAGAAGGAAAGAAAAGAAAAG
>JANIJG010024008.1:59755-81596 GCA_024611175.1 Megaceryle torquata | reverse complement strand
AAGGAAAGAAAGAAAAGGAAAGAAAAGGAAAGAAAGAAAAGGAAAGAAAGAAAAGGAAAGAAAGAAAAGGAAAGAAAAGGAAAGAAAGAAAAGGAAAGAAAAGGAAAGAAAGAAAAGGAAAGAAAGAAAAGGAAAGAAAGAAAAGGAAAGAAAAGGAAAGAAAGAAAAGGAAAGAAAAGGAAAGAAAGAAAAGGAAAGAAAGAAAAGGAAAGAAAGAAAAGGAAAGAAAGAAAAGGAAAGAAAAGGAAAGAAAAGGAAAGAAAAGAAAGCTTTCAATGCTTCAATAATTCCCCTTTACCGCACAATATTCATAGACCTTAAAAAAAGTGTACATGACTGTGCAGAAGAACTATACCAATAACAAGTATCTATTCTGAATAGAGATGTGTCCATGTTTTCTGACCAAATGCATTACATGCATCTGAATTTGTACCTCCAGAATGAAAAATGTTTTCTATCGTACTTAGTGTGTTTCTTTTTGAAATAACAACAACAATAATAACATCTAAGTCCCTAGATCACAATGACTGGGTGTATAACAAGTTTGAATCTTGATCCATGCTCGTGATACTGTTGCCTAAGATGCTATGATTATATCCACAGTTATATAGACAGAACACTTCCTGGTCTTAACATAGCAGGATGGAGTTGTTCTCAATAACTATCTCACAGGACATGAGAAAGTAAAATATCCAATTACATATTAAAGCAGTGATTTAATTAAAGGAATTAAAGCAATAAGACATTGTTATAGGAAGGCTGGATTAACATCCTCTCTCCATCACAGGGTTTTAGTTATCAATATCAGAGATTTATATTTTACCACCTGGGAGATGAAATGCAGAGAGGAACAAAAAAAAGCTTGATAAAAAAAACCCATCCTGTGACAGGGAAGGAAATGCTTTTCAGAAGAACTGATGAGTTTTTTTAAATCGTTCCTAAGCAATTAGAATGGATAGATAGATACATCTGCACACAGACTGGCATAAAAATAAAAAATACTTCAAAACAACATATTTACATCAGCATGTAATACCCTTAAACCTTCTAAGTATTAACACACTCCTTTCAAAATGAAATTAAAAGCAGCTTAGCTTTTAAGCACTTTTTTCATACAGAAATCCATTTAACAAGTGAGGATCCATTCATTCTACCAATATACACTTTCCCCATCCCCCAAAACAAGAAGTACAAAATAAAGAAAAATCAAAAACTGTTTTATGATTCTGTATTTCAAATTGCTTTCATATGAAAATATTTCAAAAACTTAATCTTTTTCAAAATGTACATCTGGACACACTTCAACACTGCTAATTGGAAGAAAGTAACTTTGTAAAAAAATTGAGTTGTAATATAGGATGTAATAAATATAAGAGGCACACATATATATAAACACACATTCAGAAAACACACTGCAAAAAAGGAGGCAAACATAGCACTACTACAGCTCCTCTGAATGTCCTATTGACATTTTGAGGGAGGGAAATACACAACTACAAAATACAAGGGTAAACATTGTTAAGTCTAAATTAAGAAACAGTTTTCCATACCAGTAATAATTAATTAATTATCTTTAAAAGGATTCCTAGGTGGCAAAGTGGAGGCTAACATATTTTTTGCCAAATTCAATAATGAGAGCAGTTGTGGACTCCTAATCCCAATTCTCAGAATAGAACATAACTACATTTTCAAAGGAAAACATCTAAAAAAGGCACAAATGTAAACATATAAAATAGTCAGACATAAATATGTGGATGATTTCCTAACCAACTGCCCACTTTAATGAAAGAAAATTGGACCGTGAATATTGAATCATTCCTTCATTGATGTCTTAACACTGCATTTTTGCTAAGTCTGTCCTACATAATACAAGTTCAGTCAACAAATAAAATCCCCTAAACTACATAAACCAGACTTTGCAATAATACAGAAATAGGAAAAACATTTAGCCAATAAACTTCTTACTGTTGTGAAAAAGACCGGAAGAGATTCACTGTTCTGGGGTTTATTATCCTCTCCGGTTTATGGTACACTATTATGAAGGAGAACATCTCTATCAGGCTAAGATAAGATAAAAAACAAAACAAAACAAAACACCCACAAAAACCAAAACCAACAGAAAAACAATTTGAGAAGATCAGGTACAGTCAAAATTCAAACAGGATGAATGTGGAAGGTGGGGAGACCAAATACTTAAAAGTCAAATGTCATAGGCCAGACAAGGTTCAAGCTCTACTCCAAAGGGTAGACTATGTCTGCATGAAAAGCAGCTCTACTACATGTTAGGTTTTTTTCCATTTTAAGAAGCAATCAGTTTCTTCTTAGCTGGCTGAGAGCGCTCTCAGTCTCTAAGGAACCTTCCCATTAAAAGCCTAATGATGGCCTTCTGCACTAGGAATCACAGTCAGTGTTTAAGCAGCTGGGAACAAGGAAGGAACATACCATGATTTTATTTCTATAAAGACATCAAATCACAACCATAATCCAAACTTCCTTGTGAATTTCTACTTGTGCTGGTTTTATACAACATTCCTGCAGAAAATCCAATTAGCTTATGAATGCTCTTGATATGTAAATAATTTCTATCAGCAAAATCACGTGTATATATTCAAACACACTAGCAATTCTAAGCACCTTTCTAATTCTTAACTACCTGACGAGTACAGAAGCTGGTAAGTTCAAAAGACCATCCAGACAGTACAGTCCTCATCTTTTTTTTTTTCCCCTTGTGGTTTGTGAGTACTTCAACACCCATCCATAACATCTAAAACATACCCGAAACACCTCTTGCTAAGACCAAATTTACTCCTTTAATGACTCCAAAACCTCCACCTGCTGTTGTTTCTATGTTATAAGATCTGTTTCAAGCTTTCACTACTTCCATTTCAAATCATGTTCACATGATCTCAAAAGCATCAAGCTCTCAGTTTTATCACGGAGTGTGGAGGACTCAGAGTCAGGACACAGAGTCCAATCACGAAGCACAAAAAGTACAAATCAGGTGTTAGAAGGTATGCAAGAAGTGAGATAAAAGAAATAATAACAAACTGGACTGGGTGGGATGTAGGCAATATTTCAATTCTCTAGACTAATTTAAAATTTTTTCCATAAATTTCACAGACAATAGAGACAGAAAACAAACAACCCCCCCAAATTTGCATATTTCTTCCTAATACAACTAGAGGAAGTTCTCACTAATTGCTTCAACATTTTTCTCACTTGTTATCACTCAGTTAACATAATACTCTTTGGATCCAGCTTAAATTTGATGTAAAATTACTAGGCAAAAGATTAATACTCTTCTATCGTAAGGTTAGTTGAATAATCACTAATTCAACACTTCCTGTCACGGGTGGTGGATATACCAGCACAAAGCAGACTTCAGAAGTGAACTAGGAAAGGCAGCAGTGGTGTCACGACTCAGCTTCACGCCAGAATGTTCATGATACTGAAACAAGAATGAGCTTCACATAGGATTATCCATTTTCCTTCTTGTCTCACAACTGCTGCACTGATACTGAAGTGGAAAGATGAAATTCAAGATTCAAGATGAAATGAAGGTGCAGATGCCAAAAAAAATCCCCAAAATTAAACAATAAAAAAACCCCAAACAAATCCAAACTTTGCCTGGCTGATACAATGCACAGTTCTAGAAAGTCTGTATAGTGGAAGACCTTGACATGTTAATCACATAAACATCTCTCCAATAACTAGCTAGAAACATTTACATTTCCTTTGGAATATGGTGGTCCCCCTATGTTTGGTTCAGACACAATGAATCACAATTTCCTAAACAAGTAATAATTCAATCCCTAGGATAAGCTCACTCAAAGAGAGATGAATCTTCTGTGACCTTTTAAGTCCAGCCCTCTTTTCACTTTACCACTGCCTACCCCTTACCTTCATGACAACACCAGTATTCCTCCCCACTTGTCTTTCACTTCCGTGGCTGTACCACTGGCATCTTAAAGCAAATTCTCACAGAGCATTGTGCCTTTTTATTAGCTGAAAGATGCATCATACATGCTTTTGAGGACTATAATTTCAGAATACTGAACTCTAATAGAAAATTAACAAACAAAACCAACCAACCAAACAAAAACCCAAACAATAAACAACCAAACAGAATTTGTTACATCACAGTTATAATGGCAAAAAACCCCCGACTTAAACTCCAAAAGGAACAAAAAAAATCCAGAGTTTTATAATAAAATTCATTTCCATATAAATTTCCGCTGCCCTCTACTGTTCAGAATACCAAAGACATCACAGGTTTCTTTATCTCAAGACACAAGAATCTAAACAGGAGCTTTATTCCTTTAGACAGAGAAAGAGCCAGAGATGACCTGAATGCAGTTTGTCTGAGTCTGGTACAAAGCTCTGCCAGTCCAGTTTCCCACTCTGCACATGTCCAGCTGGCAGGCTCTTTGTAGTCTGGTGTTAGAACTGACTTGTTCTGAATGTCCCATGCCAAGCAAACAAATGAATAAAAAAAGCTCTGCACTATGTCTGTCACAACACAGAGAAAACTCGGAAATGGAGATGAGATAATTTGTGGCACTTAAGATTCTGCTGGTGAAACTTTCTAAGCACTTGTACGGAGTCCTATCTCTGCTAGACAAAATGGCAGCTCCTTTTTACCATTCTCTGAGCACAGAGAAGAAGCTTCATTTCTACAGCACTTACTGTGATGAATCTGAGATTTTTCCAGTCAATGTAATATAAAATGAACACTGAAGTGAACAATGAAATGAAAGTTATATTCAATGTGTTTAACATTAACAACAGGAAATGGGTGTGCATGTACGGGATGCTGTAAGGACAAGGATCAGCAGAGCTTTGTTTGAGGACCGGTATTTATTCTATCTTTATTTAACCTTCTTCCTTCCCCTTTTCAGAAGACGGGGGAGAGTATCAGTCACTGGAATCTAGCAGACAGTTAGAACTTTTTCACATTTACTATTTAGCTGAATTTGATTCAGCTTTTTAAGCTAAATACTTCTATTTCTTTCTTCATCTGGTTCTTCTTTACATGAGTGAACAGCTGTCTATTATATGATGATTTCTCATTCAGAACTCAGAGTGCTACATAAACTATGCTTTTAATTGACCAATCAATATCTAAGGATTCAAAATTCACCTAGCATATAAATAAAAACAAAAATGCAATTTAAAAGAAACCATACACTCACTATTTACATTTATCTTATGTTATCCTTGGCAACACTTCTCAGCTGGGATCCAACAGATCCAGTTATTTGTGGCTCCAAGTAATATAATCAGTCAGCATGCAGTTGATCCCTGGATTCCTTAGTCAAGCTGATGTGATGAACTTGCAGTTCTGAGCCTTGTATGTTTGTGTTGAGAGAGTTTATTGTAGGTCTGGTCGTAAAAGCAAGAACAATCAAAGGTGGGCTATGTTAGTGTGCTATCGCTACACCCTTAAGGGTTTTGTGCGCTTGGAGGCATGAGGATTTGTGACTGGACAGCCAGAAATTGTACTTGCTGCAGTTGACCATTTAATCACCGCTGTCAACCACCAATTCTGGTTCCAAAACCGCAACATCTCTGTATTTGTAAGAGGTAAGACTTTTTTTCTTGAAATAAAAATCACAATGAATTTTTTTCACTTGAAAAGCAAGAATCATTCAAATGACACTTTATTATTACTACTTTGTTTGGGGTTTTTGTTTGTTTTTAAGAATCCAATGGAGCTTCTCATTGTAGAAGAGCTTGGATTGCTGATGCTGTGCACAGCACTGGAACCACATACAGCAGAATGAAACGATTTCCATAAACTGTGTCTCCACATGGCATTCAAATAGCTTACATTTGCATAAACTGCAGTAATCCTGTATTGTTCTAATACTCTATTTCTAGTCTGCTTTCCCCAATCTCCTGCATTCAGCATCATTATGCTGTTGTACCTTTAAAACCACAGACAGGTTCTTGCATATGGCTTTCGATCTAATCTCTTCAAGTGCTCTTCTTCAGCATCACACAGAATACATAAAAAGGCTTCACCCAAAATGGATTTTTCTGCAGCTAAAACCAACAGCACTTTTACGAAAATGCGATGTTGCTCTATCCATATTTGGCTTCAGTATGTATAAACATACTCCCAAACATATCAGTGTCCTTTCCCATGCAACAGGGCTTAGGGGATATCCCTGTCACTCCTGATTCTTGAATTATTTTATTTTTTTGTAAGACTTGCTGCCCAGTTTCAACCAAAATTGACAAAGAGAGAAAGACTTCTATATTCTTTATCCAAAATGATTGAAAGGAGGAAAAATTTGTACCCAATTTAAAAGATTTCAAAGTGAGCTTGGGAATATTAGTAGACACTAAATCTGTGTGATTTTTACCTCGCAAGCATGCATCTCTCTGGTGTTCCATGAAAACTGTGGCATTTATTAGATTTCTTCTGCTATAAATTTTCAAGTGAATGAGTTCTAATATACACAGCCACAGCACATATGCATATTAAGTACAATTTAACAGTATGGCAGTCAGTAATCACCAGTCTCATTCTTAAGGTGTTTAATAAAAACTTCAAATTCAAACATATAACATCTATTAAACTCATTTCCACTAGTTTAATAGCTCTTAATTTTTCTGACAATCTTAATAATCTGAGCCATTTGCAATTTTAATTTACCCTTCACATGACTGCATAAAGCATTCCAGACATCATCTTAAAAACATTCTATTCTGTGCAACAAATTTATCACAGACCACCTCTCTGACTATTGAAAATTGTCACAGGGAATGGAGAATTATCTTTAAAGTATCCCAATAATCCAGTCTTAAACTTCAGCATACACAAGCCACATTCAAACTAAATCCAAGAGCATACAGGCCCTTGAACATACCCCTGACTTGCTTGCCCCGCACAAGCCCCACCTTTATCACATGTTTCTAAGAACTTCATGGCAGGGTTTTATTCAACATATATGCAAATATTTTGAAATAATTTTGCTTCTAAAGTAAGAGGAAGCTCTCCATTTTTCCAGTGAGTGGAAGGATGCAATAAACTGGGACTAGAGCTGCAAATTTAGAGATAAGATTTGTGCACTTGTGACCCTAATGTGCTACTCTTATTCACATAGTATTAACAGTCAAAAACTAAAATTCCCTACAGATCATGAAGTATTAAATGTTAACCATTGCAACATGTAAAACAGATCAATGTGTGCAATGCAGCTCTTTGTAAATTATGCTGAAATTATATACAATTATCTGAATTATATACAATGTTCTACTGCTTTAACCTAAATCTCCCTTACCATGAAATAAGCCTACTTATTCCTGTGCTACCCTTGGCAAATACAGAACAAGTACCAATTCCGTAACTGTTCCCACACACTGAGACAAATGTATACCTGTATCTCATATCAGGTCTTATTTTTCTACACATAACATGTACTAAATATTTCCAACTTTCTTCACAGGCTGTATTTTCTACAGTTATTACCTATCTTGCTACTTTTCTGTCCACATATTTCCCAAATGTACAATGTCTAAAATTGCACCCAGTTTTCCTTATACATTGCAGAGCAGAACCATTATACACCATAAATAAGATCTGTTACAATTTTCATTTTGACAACAGACAGACTTATGCATATAGCTATAAATGCTCCCATTTAAACCCTGGCATCAGCCAAAATCCTCATTTTCACATGATGAGATAGAGGCAGAAATGTTTACATGTGTATGATAAAAAAAAAAAATAAATCAAAAGCCAAACCGATAAAACCACCATCCTGCAGTAATAAACTACCAATACACAGAAAAAAATAAACTGTCATCCATCCCACTGGGAATATCAGAGTATGTTATCTAAAGCTTTTACAAATTTATTTCCTTACAGAAGGAAGCATTCCTGCTAAGCAACATTTTAGTTTCATTAATACCCAATTTAAAATCCTAGCATGCTTGGAAGCAATATCTGTGCAATTTCAACTTATTACAATACCACACATGCAAACAATAAAAAGTAACACGATCCTGAGTTTACACTTACCTGATGATGCACAAAAAAACAACACCACACCATGAGGTACTTTGTATTGTACTCAGATTTTAGGAGGTTTTTTAATATTCAGCGCGACAGTGAAAAGTCTTTGCTACAAAGGAGTCCCTGGGTCTCTCCTTCACTTTTCGGCAGGAACTCCTCCCTATGCAGCCACAGAGCTTGCCCTTGCTTCCTGTCATGCAGTGTACTAAAAGCTGAGTGATACATATTGTCATGTCTATCTCTGTCCTGCTTTTGCCTCATAGCTTGCTTTGAATAATATTTTAAACAGACAAAAGCGTTTTAAAAATTGCTAGCAAGTGAATGGCACCAGTATGGTAAAAACAGAGAGATAACTAACTTGTTTTTAAAGTAATACATAGGTCTTTGGGGGCTTTGAGACTCAACAACTGACACGCAGTCCATCTCCTAGCTGGGCAATTGTCAGTCAAGGACTTACTGTCAGTGCAAGGACTCCCTGGACACATGTACATGATGGCTGTCAATGAGATTGAGAACTTGAAGTCAGTAAACTTACAGAATTTGGTTCCAGATTTGTAATCCAAACTGCAAAATATAATGCTTCCTTGAGAGCTCATATTTGTCTGTCAAATCACTCTTCAGACAAGAATAACTGAGAGACCAACCTGCTAATGAGAGCCTTCAGTGGTCTCTCAAACTGCCAGCTAGGTCACCAGCAGTTTTTAGTGCATGTTTGCCTTTAACATATACCCAGTTAATCGCCTCTTGGCCATCATATTAATCCAAGGTAAGAAAAGCTAAATTTCAAGAGGTGCTTATCTGCAAGTTTTAAAAATCCATACATTATATGAAAATTTGTATTTGCATATGATTTATAGATACTAGTTTCAATGTGCATTTGAGCAGCTCATTCAACATCTAGACATAGATTGGTATCAGCTTTCCTTAGACAAAGTTAGCTAGAAAACAATCCCCCCCAAAATGGAATCCATAATTGCCACAAGCAGTTGAAACACCGTGCTTTATGCGGCAAGTACAAATGAATGAGCTACAATGGCTTTCCTACATTTTTCCTGCATCACAAACAGAATTAACTTTTTTGGGCAAGTGAAACTTGTCCTTAAAAACTAGTAAAAAGGAACTACTTAAAGATAATATGATATTTGGTTCTTTTTAAAAGGTTGATGTAGACTCTAATGTAAAGAACAAGCACGAATAGAGGTAAAAGTAAAATCCTGGAACTTTCTTGATCCTTTGTGCACACACTGCAAATATACTGCAAAAAGTTTCTTGAGCACTCATTTTCCATATATTTGTAAGAGAATGTATTTTTGGTTTTAAAAGACATTGATTAATCATCTTCGACAACTGAATATGTTCCTACTACTATTCCAAAAAGACTTTTTTGTTTAAGACTTAAGTGATAATTGTGTGAAAAGTTCAGGCAAGTATGCATAATGGGCAAAAAGAAACAGCTGAATGCACTAGTCAACTGTTTCATTTTAAAATTAAAAAAATATACAATTTAATTAAGCAGGAGAATACACAAAAGCTTGCATGACAGTAATCCTTAAGATATGACATACTGGTTTCAGTCCTGCTTTTATCCACTCCACAAGATGCTTTTAGGGTACCTACTGACATCACACGACCTCTTCAATTGTCTTTGGCTGTATTTTATCTAACTGAAATTCCTGGCATAATGCATCACAGACTTGAACACTGGTGTTTACTTAACTGGCATGTGCTAAGAAATGGTCTGTCTGTATCAACTCATTCTTAATTCTGTGGTTACAATCAAGTTGAGATCCAGAGGCTTGATGTGGCTCCTTCTAAGAGCTGGGAGAGAAGCTCACTGGTAACAAATTCTCTGCAAGCCTTCCAAATTTGTTCATCCCATCTCCCATAGTATAAACTGTCTTGAGTTTGTAATTTCTCATGTATGGTCCCAGAGAAAATGATTTGGAGAACTCTGTGAAATAATGCTTCCCAGAATGTGTAAAAATTGTCACAACTTTCTGAAGACATTGAGATTAAAATAATTTTTTTTTTTTATTGCTTACATGACTGTACTAGCATAGAAGCAAGTGTCATACCAAACTGCACCAGCCACTGCCCAACTGAGCACCCTCAGAAAGTGCTGCTATTCTCCTCTCCCATCTTCTTCTAGTAACCTACCAGTCAGGGCATGCAATCTAATCATTTCAGGATTGGTATAACTGCCCTCATTCTATGACATTTTCACAAGTCTACTAGTCTGCTTTGGACTGGAAGTGTCTCACAGGACACAGTGATTGATGAAGCTTAGATTAGTTCTTTTGATATTTAAGGTTGTGAACCACTGAGAATTTGAAACAGTGCTTGAAATAGAAATAAGCGGTTTCCAAATTCAGTGGGGAGCCTGCTGGCACATAGACGGTTTGAAACTGTTTTCTCCTTATGCATTATGAGTGTTTCAAGAATGCTGAATTTAATTCTCTCTAACCAGCTTAACAATTAACCACAACCTAGAGAGAGACGGCACCAGTGCACAATTTCTGAATCAAAACCAATGTAATAAATATTTTTACAGGCGCATCTTATGGAGTTTCAGAATGTTACCTCAAATCATGTTAGGAGCATATTACATGCAATGCTTCATACATCTTCCATTAGATTTAATATCCCGTTCTAAAACACAGAGTAGAACCCAGAAATTATGAAATCTGTCATCACGAGTGGAGTTAAGAGCTTCAACAGATCTGAAGTTACTTTAAAAAAATTTGGTTTAGTATTATTCAAGAAATGCTACAGTGTGTTCTTAAAAATATTTAGATTATGAATTCTTTAAAAAAAGAACAGTTTATTATTATGTTTACATGATATCTAGCAAAATGGAGACCTTGTTTTCCGGTTGCTACCATAATAGCAAAATTTTTTTCCAGGCTTCTACAAATAAGACACCATCATATTGCTCTTATTCATTTGTGTCCGATTTTAAAAGACAGATGTAGTTTTTAATTGCTCTGTAATGGCACAGAAAACAGGGTTAGCGTTCAACAAGAATCTAGTTCTCATGTTTAGTTTAAAAACAATTAGGACACATTCTAAGACTGAGATGCCTAAGAATGAATCTGGCTGTGAAAACACTTTTATGTTTGGGATGAACAGCAGTCCTCATAGAGAGCACCAACAAACCCACGTAAATGCTTCTTCCATTGAAAACATCACAAGGAACTCAAATTTCCTTTTTCCATCAGTTCTTGAGAACTGTTTATTAGCTCTTTCAGAAATGCAGAAGTTTTCAGAAGGCTTTACTTCTCCCCTACTCCTTAAAAGATTTTGTTTAGCTTTCTGTCACAAGTACAACTTGATAGCCTAAATCAGAACCTGCGGAACTGGAGACAGAGAGGCAGATGTTTGAATAAAATCTCTAGGACAGCACAGAGAATTTCCCAACTGTTTCTGCAAATAACACTTTAGCAATCTTTCCCAACTGTTTAACCCATTTATTTTTTATTTAAAACTTCCTCCATAGTTTTAAATAGCACTAAGCACTGCAAAATTGGAAACTTTTATGATCAACTTAGACTGACAACTGAGTTTTTACAGTAAGATCACTAATAAATTAGACAGCAGACAATCACAAACATTTTATTAGAAAGAAAAGGGTGATGTTGATAGCATATATTTGTAAGAAGTAGTAATAGCTCCAAGTTCTACTGCAAGCATCGTGACTAGTAAAAAAGAACAAAAGGGCAATGAAAGTCCATGCATACAGCCATTCATGTCCACTAGTCATTTTAAAATAAAGGTGCTAATCTGAAATAGAATAGCATCAATAAAATATCAATATATAGTTCAAAATTGTTTCCAAAAATGATGGGTTTTCACAGAGTGGCATCAAATTCAGCTGGACAACAGCATCACCCTGTTAACCTTTACAAGTTTCTGAAACAAAGTCCCAGGAAGCAGTGATTTCACATCATGTGTTCTTAAAGATCAGCCACTGATACAATACAAATACAAAGAAATGAGCAGACTTTAGTTTGAGTTAAACCAAACAGGGGTCAAGTTCATCTGCCATTGAACAAAGAAAAGAACAGTAAATGACAGCAGGAGTACAAGGTAACACCCAATCTATGATTAAAGACAGGAAATCTGCTATATAACAGAACATCAAACTTCGCCTAAAAGAATGACAATTGGACCTATCTGCTTTATCACGTTGCTTCCAGCTCACTATTGTTTGTATGTGCAAAACAGCTGGAATGATGAGCTTATAGCATATACAGAATATTTCTACTATAAATAACAAACCACACCCGGAACAAAAATAAACTCGCTACAAAGCACTTACAAAAATCCATAAAATAAAGCCATACAATGTTTACAGAATGACTTCATAAAGTATTTTTCAAGAAAGTGTCTATTCGGTGAAAAGATAACATGAAATTATAAGAAGTCCTTCCAAACGGGACATATCACACTATTTTCTTTATCAGAAAAAACTCACACCATTAATTGAATAACTGAGCTTTAATAAACAGAATACCTACCCTTCACAATACAAATAATGATGGAAACATCTTGGAGGTGTAAAAGCCTGTGACAGTCTCTTCATTCCAAGAACGCGTTAACCAAGTGATCTGTAAACATGCCTCAGAAGTCTTGCCCTAAGAAACATAGAATCTGAAGTGGACTTTACATAACTAGTGTGTAATTAACTTTAAAGTAGTCCTGTAAACTAGGTAATTGGACAGGTTTAATGGCTATGTGCTTAACTCATAGATGATGTTTAGGATGCAAGAACTGTGAAAGTTTAATAAAACAGCTACCAAACTGAGTTAATGAAAATGCTACAAACACCTAAACATTACAGCATTCTCTAGATACCATGAGCAATAACAGATCATAAAATGTACACAGGTTTTTCTATCTCAGTCCCAAACTACCCTGGCAAAGTCTAAAGGCCAACCTGCATCATTCTCCTTCATAACTGACTTAAAAGCAACTCATAGATGTCTCTCCAGCACACGTTCATGATTTTCGCAGTACTACTGTATGTAAAGAACCTTGTAACTGATACTACCCACTTATTACAGGACTAATATATTAACAAACCACGTTTTGCTAGAATCTCAAATAAAACAGTCTGACATGACATAATTAATGTAACATCACACTGTGGATATAATTTAATAATGGTAAATAAACCATGCTGAGTCAGTGCATCAGTTTGGAATAATATGTTCCTCAATTCTTCAGAACCGCCTAACTGGTCACACTGAATTGCTTTTTAAATTTAGTGTATACATTAAGAATACAACATGTGTGTTTTGGAACTGCAGATGGAATTGACTGCTATCCAGTTACGTAAATGCCACACAATGAATTTCTGATATCATCTCTATTTGTTTGCCAACATAAACCTTGCTGTTCCAGGAGAAATTAGTCTTGTGACTAATCAACAACAGTTCCAATGGTTTGTTCAAAAACAAAACCAATAATAAGCTAAACCATTTAAAACTCCACCCATAGATGAAGCAAGAAGTCTTCAAAACAAAATCTTTTACAAATAAAAATCAGTATCCAGGGTGTCTACCTGCTCTAGTCTTCTGAACTACAAATGATCTATCATGGAAGGGAAGTCTTAATGCTCCTATTGCCCCCTTCGTTGCTGCTCTCAATACTCTGAAGTAAAGTTTCCCTGGCTTCTGCAATACTCCTAAGAAAGAACTGCATGACTAGAGAGAAACTCAGCTTCTACTAAGCCCATTATACAGGCTCTATGCTCACAGCATCCATCTTCTAACACATTACAGCAGAAAGCACTTAACAGTGCTTCTTACCACTTATAATATGAGGTGTCAGAGACATTCTGGCCCAAGAAAGGTCAACGCTGGACAGAGGCACAACAGCACCTCCACAATGGCAGAATAAAAGCAAACCTGAACAAAGACTGCAAAAGAGAAGAAGTGCTGGGATAATTAAACTCTGAAATGGAAGAGCTTGCAACAGACTGGGAGAAGAAAGCCTAAGAGATCTAAAGGGAGCAGGTGGAGCACAGAAATACATCATCTGCTAGAAAAAAGGGAATATGAATTTTATACTTTTTCTTTTCAAAAAGAAAGGGGGATGAGACGGTTCAGGGATTAAGCACCCACCTAGCATCTCTTTAACCTACTGTAGGATGTTAGAAGAAACAGGATTCAGAGAGGGAAATAGATGAGTACACAGTACCAGAGCAGGCGTGGGAAAGCAGGAATGCCAGCAGGACTCCCCCATGTGGGGGAGTCTTTCTATGACACATGAAAGAACTAGTTTCTGCCATAAAAGGTACAACTATTCTGCTCGCTGCTATGCTATCAGTTATGCAAAGCAAACACACCACACACACACACACTCCCCCCCGACGAAGCTACTTCAACTGTGCATACAATATCCACTTATATTAAAATAACAGAAAACCACTTATCAATGTATATAATAACATGGTTTCAAATCATATTGGTCATACTTCAAGATAATGGTATTTCAGCACATTTCATCTAAAGACATGAGTGTGCAATTTTGCTTCAAGAATTATAAAGGCCTCTCTGATACTTGTAATAAGCACCTGTTACAGGCAACATATCATTGCTCAAGCAAATGAGTATCAGTGGATACAGACATGAAGTAAACCCAGTCAGAATCCAGGAGAGGTAAAGAGGTACTTTTCATGGTAGTATATGATTATGTAATTTATGTAATTAATCATCAAGTTAAAGCTGAGAAAGAACATCTGACTGTATATTAGAAAAAAGCTCTTTAATTTGAGGGTGATAGAGCACTGGAAGGGGCTGCCCAGAGAGGTGGTGGAGGCCCCATCCCTGGAGTCATTCAAGGTCAGGCTTGATGGGGCCCTGAGCAACCCGCCCTAGGTAGAGATGTCCCTACTTGTGTAGGGAGGTTGGACCAGATGACCTCTAGAGGTCCCTTCCAGCCTAAAACATTCTATGATCTCTCTTAGCAGCTTTTATCTTGTTTAGATTCATGCACCCTGAAGGGAGTAACTGAATTTTGCCAGTCAGCACAAAATAAATATATTGTTTAATAAATACAGTCTGAAAAGTGTGGAACTCCTCCCATGCGGCATGAAAGGTGTCTGCTAGTTTTGCTGCAATTGTGTTTCTCGGTAAAGAAACCACTTACACATCTAAAGTTGACCTTGTGCATATTTAGCACATTTCTATGTCAAGCTTCTCATAAATCATATCAGTCTTCCTCACAGGTGACCACACTGGTTAGTTAAATGCTTTTGCAAAACTAAAAAGGAAACTAAAAAGGAGGAAATAGGAGGAAGCCTAGTTGCAGTAAATTATCTTCAATCTTCAGGCAACTGCACTCCAAACACATGTCAAACTATTTCAAGTAGAAAATGTTGGTTTAGATTTAAGTATTTATTTCTTTTTAGCACTAAAGTTCCTTAGCCAAATTTGGTGTGTAGGGGGAAAGAAGTCAAGAAGCCAATGTAATGGTTCAGATGTTTAAAATAAGCAGGAAATCATGCTAGCTCTTGGTGGAACAGTAGAGAGAAATGATAAGCAGAGATAAAACCAGCATCCTCTTTAGTTACGTCTACAACCCAAATATTCTTCACTAATCACGTACCTGCTTTTCTTTTGACTGTCTGGCAGTTTCCTCATAGCCATCTGAAGTATCATCATTTTGTGAGATTACTACATTGCACTGCTTTTGCAAACTGCTTTTGTAAATACATTAAAGGCTTTCAGTAACAGAAGCCCACCATTCACACAAGTCTAGAAAATCATCCTGATGGCAAAATCCGGAAGTGATTAATGTTAAGGGAGAAGGGGAAACAGATAAAGAAGCTGAAACTCCTCAGGAGAGATTTTCAGTATCCTTGAAGTCAGAATTTTTTATAAATAATCCTGACTACTACTATAGAAAAAAAGTGCACACAAGTATGTAACTCAAGACTTTATCATTAACTAGCAAACAACCCCAGAAGCTTTAATTCTTATATATTCGATGATGGTACAAATGTGATCCTCATTTGATGGGATGCTTTATTAAATAAAACTGTTTCCCATTCTACATGGCAACCTAACACATTATTTCCACAGGCACCAGGAGCAGCACATTGAATGGTAAAAGCAGCAAAATTGGTGCTGAGGAAGGCCTTCTATCTGCATCAAGCTTTTAAGGGAAAGGTGGCATGAAGATGAGAAGAGAGAGTAAATGGCAATCAGAAGAGAAAGCAAAAATAGGATTAACACCAATCTTTGTGCTAAGATCTGTGGTGTTCTGTTCTTTATACACATTCTTGACCTTTACTCTGAACTGTTCCATCTTCCACCTCTCTGCTTTCACACTCACTTGCTTTCCTCTATTTCTGTATTTTATCACTTTCTACTCTCTCTCGACCATGTTTCACCGCTCTTTGCTTTCCTCATCCTGACAATCCCTCTTCCAAAGCTGAAGCTCCCTTCTCTTTCCTTCTCCTATCCTTACCCCGGTATCTTTCCCTTGCTTCATTCCTTTTCTACTCTATCACATCCACCACCTCATTTCCTATGTTCTGGTTTTCCCATTACAGTGTCCATCCAGCTTGCAATACTCATGTCTGAAGTTGCTGTGTTTCTTCTTCTTAAATTACAATTCCTTCCCTCTAAAATAGTCTATTTGCTGGACACCTGACTACCCAATCTCTTGAAAGCCCAAATTAACCTGATGTCTGTGGATAGCCAGGAGGAGCATATAGTGATGCGATCACACTACTCTGTCTAAATTTAGTCTATACCAGGATTAGCTTCTTTATTAAAAAAACCAAAAAAAAACCCCAAAAAAACAAAAACAAAAACAAAAGCAACAAACAACCCTCCCTTATCCCCACTGATACCTAAATACTGTTAAAAGTTCTGGGAACAATTGCCACCATTATCTAAAAATTGCAGCATTGGTAGAAACACATAAATGATAGTATCTTGACATGGAAATACCCACTGGAAGAATTAAATGTGATGTGTTTGGGGATGAAAAGAGCTGCCCAATGCAGAAAAAGTTTCTTATGATGAAATACATTCAAGTAAGGAGAGGAAAAGGGAAGTGCAGAGGAGTTTCTTTGGTAATGTTTGTCATCTGGGTCTTCCTTATCTTACACTGAGGTTTTAGATTGGTATACATTCAAGGATGCTTTAACATGCTGACTTTATCAGCATGATGCAGAGATATTTAAAGTCAGTGAACTAACTGCAAAGTGAGGATAGGCAGATAAACACATTGCAATTTGGTGCTTAACCACTGTATTCTCTATTTTTCTTGACTGTTGAAATGATTCTCTATTATAGTCTGTAATATAGAAATAGCACAGATATTTAAAAAAACCCCTCATAGATATAGATAAGTCAGCTCCAGAGTTTTGTTTGTTATACTCAAGCATGGCACTGCTCCCACTGTCAACATTAACTTAGTTCTTTTACCCAGTAAGATTTTACTCTTGTTTGAGTAAAGACATCAAAGTTAACCTTTTATCATTCACCATGCACATGAAAACCTTTGTGACAAGTCTGCTCATTGGTCTTTTCATAACGCAATTTTTCCATCCATCATAATAAAGTTGATGCTGAGACGATGCAAACATCAGAGTCTTAGCTCTTTTTTCCAGTGCTCAACTGTCTCGGTTTCAGCATCCACACAGATCAAGTGAACAACTGATACAGGTTCTTCCCTTGATGTAGTAGTTAATTTAAAACAATTAACTGCAACTGCAAATTACTATGTATTCAATTAAACATTAGAACTATAGAACTTAATATCTGTTAGAATTCCCTAAGTTTCCTTAAAAATAAGGTAGCAGACAATTCCCACAGATCTTCGCTTTCTACACATGAAGGAGGCAGTTTCAAGATCCTTTACTCACTGTCTGTTTTCTCTAATACTAAGTATTGCCACCTCCTTTCAGCTTCTCCATTTCTCTTCTTGATTCTGAACTTTCGTACTCCCCAGTTCTCTATTGTTCATGTACCAGCCCACTCCACCTAGGCCATGCAGCTTGCATCACGGCTTTCATACTGCCACACTTACCAACCCTAAGCCCTTAGTTCCAGTGAGCTATTGCTCTCTGAACATGGGATCCCTGTTTCTCCAGAAACAACTTATACCTACAGTACTCTTCCTACTGCTTTCATACCTACCCTTTTTACTCAATTACTTTTTCAACATAGATGAGAACTGGGAGAAATACCAGAATCAATTTTAAACTGGCTCTGAAATTTGTAATTAATCTACACATTAGAGGTTGTTGGTATTTTCTCTGTATTTTTGACGATGCTGTTGTGAGGGAACTATTTTCTCAGTAATGCTGACAACTTCATCCCTGTATTTTTGCAGTGCAGTGCAAAAAATAGATGGTGAAAATAAAACCAGTAAACAACAGTGGATACTTTAAAATATCAAATGAGAATGCAAAAGTCCATTTCAGATAGTGAAAAATATTTTTTGTTTTAACAAAGTTTACCATATTATGACCAACACAGAAGAGTAAGCCAGTCAGTGCCACTTACCCTTTCAGCAAAGTATTTAAGTAATATTCTTCTGCTTAAATGTTTTGTTGGAAGAGAGTCAGAGAAAGCACATTTATATGCTCTCCTGAAGACAAAACTGAACTCTTTAGGTTCAGCATAAGTCAATCCACTTACACGTAATGGTAATTTACTGTTTATTATGCCAAATGAAGTTTGCAAGGCAGAAAAGCCCTTCCTGTAACCAAAAGATTACTGTAACACTATGACTTAGATAAAACATGCAGTGACAACAACTTCTCCTAGACTGTATCCCAGGCTACAGTACTTATATGCTTGGCAAACCCACCACTGCCATTTGAAAGCCACTCACCATCATATTACAAATTTTTCAACAAATGATGTAGAAGACTTCACAGGTCATAGGGGACATGACTCTGAAAGAATTAATGTACATAAGAAGTATACCTCTGAAACCTGATGCAGATATGAATAAAAGTTCCTGATACCACCCAGCAAATATTAAGGATCTCAGTTTCACCTGCATTGCTTTTTCATGTACCTTCTCACTCACTCACCATGGGAATACACGTTTCTGTATTTTCTTGCTCAGCCAACCAAAGAGGAATAAAGCCTAGTCCCTTCTGCCTTCTAAGAAATCCACGTAATTTTTGCTATTATTCTTCAACCTTACTTCTGCAAAATTCATACATACCAGCTTTCAATAAGTAACTTTACAAATATTTAAAGAAGCACTTAAAAAGAGAGTACCTATCTGAAAATAAATCAGTAAAACTGATATGAAAACACACCTTTTTTTTTTTAAGTCACACTGTATGTTAGCCCACTTACATTAAATTATATTCCTGCCCCTCATAAAAAGTCAGCCAATCACAAAGAAAAGCTGGGGTTTTTTTAGAAAGCCTTTTTGCGAGGTCACAAAATTTAAAATTCCATTCTGTAATCATTTTGCCAGGATTTTAGTCCTTGCGGATCATGTTTTAACTACAAAGTTACACTACAACAGAGCGAAGCAGGGTGGCATGCTACAGATATGAACAAAATAATAGCAAACTTACCCCTCTGAAATTCCAGCCCTTGGTAGAAGGAAACAAGGAAAAATTGTTCTGTTGCTGCTGTTTCTGCCTGAAAGTTAAGACAAAGAAGTGTTTAACTTTTTAGCTGGCATGTTTTCCATATCAATAACAGTGACAACAGAGAGAACAGAAAAACACAGGCTTCAAGTACTAAGACACCTTAGAATTCCCTTGCTGTACCTCTGACAGGTTTTGCTCTCCAGTTTAGTTAAATGTTTTAATTCAGATTGAGAGCTAAGGGACATGGCAGACTTACAAGCCTGCAAAGCCACAGTGACTTGATGTTTGACAACAATTTATTACTCCTACTAATTTTCAACTAGCAGAGACAACCCTGGCCTGAACAGTGTGGGTCTATGAAGTTACAGTTATGTCATGTGATGCAAGATGGTGCAGTCTGCCAGCTGTACTATATGGGGACACTAAAGAGCCTTTAATCCTAACAGTGAAGCTGTGTGAAGCACCACTGTAAAGCAACCTAGCCATACCTTGTGTGACACTAAAAACTAGAAGCTGACTTCTGGTTTTACTCCTTCCAAAACCTTTCTCCTGCCCTGTAATTATTTCTGTACAATTATTTATGAAAAGTAATCATAACATTCTCCACTCTTAATGAGTGCTTTTCACCAGTAAGATCTTAAATTACTTTACAAAGCTAGACAAACAAACATTGCTGAGATTTTACACATGAAGTCAGATCAAAGCTTGACTGACTGGTGAAGTTGACCAAACCAAGAAATAGTTTGGAAGCAGGACCTAAGTGCTAAGCACACTGCAACTCCAACCATGCAATTATCCACATTACAGAAGCGATCACAAATGGTAACAGGAATAAAAAAAAACTCAGTTAAAATAGCAAACTAAATGGCTGCATTCCAAACCTCACCATCCAACAATAACAGGACAGATGTTTTTCAGTTAAAGCACTGGACTAACACAAGGAAGATACAGGAGTCATTCCTGATGGTTACAGTTCCTAAAGGACTCCAATGTACTGTGCCCCAGTTTATTTTCTGTAGAGCCAGGATAGTAATAGTTCTGTCTTTTTCTTCTGTCTTTTCTATTTTGGTGTAAAATATTTTGCATACAGACATTTTTCTTATAACGTGCATTAAAACACATTATAGAGCTGTTATCACAGCAGACATTTCCAGATGCCAACATAATGCAAATAACAAACTGACAATTGAGTTGGTTTCTTAACATCAAAGGCTAAGATGTAAATCTTCACAGTTTTTCACTCTACCAGCCAGCCAACCAGAACGAATATCAATATTTGAAGCACATTGATAAAGTTATTAAAAAGCACAAGACAGCACACATCACAGATTTTAGCACTAAAGACTCTCCCACTAATAAATCTTCCTATGACAGCTTTCCAAGTTAAAATATTATGACATTGAATTTCTGATCCAAAAGCCTTACTGGAACTGTAACTACATGATGAAAAGAGAAAAATGTGATTAACAAAAGCAAGTTAAACCAATTATCAATTGTCCTAACAGTGTTTTGCACCCTTTTTATTCACAGATGATGTCACACCAGAACCAGATTCAGATTTCCCAAAAAATACAGTGAGCTTTCTATAGAGTAGTGCTCCTTAGTCACTTCTAATTAAAAAAAAAAACCTTTGTGTTTAAACTTAGGTGTGCTCATTTTTCTTTTTGATATTTTAATACTGTTCATACATTTATTGTCCCATTTTTTCAAGAATTGCTCTCGTTCTATTTTAATTAAGCCGTATATAGGGGAAACAAAGACATTTCAACTTCAATATAGCAGTATTTATGATACTTTAGACAACAGTTACAAAGAAACAAAAATTTCATTAAAAACTCTCTCTCCCCACAGTCATTCTGTAACAAGAACTGAGAACTCTGTAATAAGCAATGTTTGTTGTATCATTCATCTCCACTAAACTGAAGGCGCTCCATTAGAAAACTGATGACAAACCTTATGTTTTCATCAATCAGTAACTTTCCCATTCACTGAAAGCATCCCAGACTACACAACAACAGACAGACTTTACAGAGAATAGACAAAATTAAATCAACAATTTGCCAATTTTCACAACAGGTATCCTCCTTCCTTATCAGTCAAGAACCTTACTTCATTTTCACAGAATCATTTAGGTTGGAAAAGACCCTTGGGTTCACTGTGTCCAACCATTCACCCTACTCTACAAGTGCACCCCTAGACCATATCCCCCAACACTACATCTAAGTGATGCTTAAACA
>JANIJG010024008.1:0-59655 GCA_024611175.1 Megaceryle torquata | reverse complement strand
CGGGGGGAAGGCCCTCGAAAGAGAGAACTCTTCCTTTAAAAACAAACAAACAAACCCAACCAACCAAAACCAAAAACCCCAAACAAATGAAAAAACCCCCAAACAAATGAAAACAAAAAATGCCAAACTTCACCAGCATGTTCTTTGAAAAAAAATTCAGTTTTTACATTCCAAAAAGGTAATCTGAAATGGAATGCTTTCCAAACTAAACATGATTTTTTTGGTAGAAACATCTGCTTTGGTAAAAAAGTAATTTTCCTTCAGAAAGACAGTATAGTAACAGTGAGCACATCACACACCTGTGATTGGTTTTGTCATGTATTCATAGTACTGTTAATACAGACGGGGTTCTGGGTTGCTTGGAATATCTCTGTTACCAAATATTGTACACAGAGTTCAGGAAAGTATGAACATCTGTTTCTTGGGTAGTTTTCAATCTTCTTCATCTAAAGAAATATGTGAGGTGTTGGTCATTTTAGAACTAGGTGGCAAGCCCCTTAACCCAAGATTCATGCTTTTAGTTTCTGTATTACTGGGAGGAGAGTGTTTGTGTCTGAAAGAGTTCAGATGAGTACTAAATTCTCCTCTGGTTTTGTAAGTGTGACTAGTGGCCACTTAATCTCCTTTATTCATGTTAACCATCTGCAGTATATCCAATTTGCTGGGTTTCTAAGATACTTGCTTTGTTTTTAACAAGCTTTGGGCTATAGGTTAACTGATGTCTTTATAGAGTATCTGACTACAATCTGCTGAAGTAAAATTTGTGGCTCAGATGTGTCTCGTCCCTTCATATCATAAGTAATTCACCATTTTTATGATTTTACTCCTACCCTGACCCGGGGGGGAGGGGGGAGGGGGGGGAGAAGTCTGTAGATCCCTTGCAGTCTGAGCCTTGGGCGTGGCAAGGTACTTTCCCTGCTAATTACCAGAGCTGTTAATTCTGTTGTCAGGTTTGACAGTTGAGAGATAGTGCCTATAAATGTCCATTACCCACCAGTACAGTGAAGAGTTAAGAGCAGGACTGTAAAAGGCTTAAAAGCAATTTTGAAAGGGTTTCTCCTTTTCTCACTGTAAGACTGCAGGATTTCAGCAATATTCTGTTTTCAGAGGAGAGATCAGCTCCTATTTACTGGATACCCTGCAGGGAGAATGACCTCTGTGGTGAGGGGCTTGCTGAAGTTTTGACAGGTTATTTACTGAGATACCACTTCAGAAATACTGCACAGTAACTTAGACCAGATGTATGGTATGCAGCTTTCTGCAAATGAGAAACTGCATAGCTATTTTGTGGCAGTACTAACAATTATCTTGCAGTAACATGACAAATAATTTTAGCCAGCCCTCTAAGTAGTGAAATTAATTCATGGCTACATTTGTGCCAGGCATTAAATTCTAGATTTGACTAAAATACCTTTGCACCTGCAGATTGCTTGGCAGAAATGTATCCAGATACGCTGTGGTATTTTGTGCTAGGAATCAGTGTCATGAACAAGGTCTTCTATTGCTATGGTGTCTGTTGTCATACTATAAGTAAGTAGAACTGCTCATCTGTCTGTCTTAAGAATCGATCTGTTAAAGAAAAAGGAAATGCTCTTGTAGCTTAGCTTAGCCTTTCGGAAGAGGTGAAGAAGTCTGTAGCCACGGTTTGCCTGGGACAGTACTGAAACTCCTGTAACTGGAGGGTTTCAGAAATACTAAATAGCATCTTTGCTCTTCTTTTATAAGAAAATAGAAAAGCATTGACATATACACAGGTACATTCCCTACAAGTGGTCTGCACTGGGGAGCTGTGGATTTTTGAGCTGCCAAGATATGACACAGCTTTGGATGTGCTTTCTGTAAGTCCAAGGATATCCACTGGTTTCCCAGTTCTGCAAGAAGTTGGTTACTCCCTTCTGTTCTAAGCACGTTATAAACTACAGATGTAGCGGCTGCAGTTCAGCTCCCACATCAACACAGGTATGCATCAAAGTCTTTCTGATTGTATTTAGATTCTTTTTAATTTTTAACAAATTATTTCTTTTGCTGCCCCTCCAGCACATCAATCTTTGAAGTTAAAAGTCTTCTCAAGCGCAATTAGTGAGCTTGCTTTAAGCATAGTGCTGATCTGGCTCTTGATTATCAAAAAGGCTCTGAAAAGCTTCATTTATTCCTCCTAAAGAATCTGGACATCTTCAAATAGTTTAAAGTATATTAACTATTTATTTTCTTTTTGCATACAGAAAAAGTGGAGATGATTTGTATTTTACAGAAACCAATGGCTTTTAGTCCTTATCTGGGAGGTTTAAAACATTTCTCTGGGGTCTGGTTCCACTTCTCTGGGTCAGATGTTCTCTCCATAAGTAATTTTTCTACTGATAACTTGTTATTCTCTGAGCTTCTTCCCATAGCTTTCATCAGGCAGCACACTGGTAATGGAGCAGAGACATGCAAACAACAAAATCTTGAAAACTTTGCCAGTAGGTCCAGAGCCTGATTTTTCATCTCTCTGCGAGCAAATGGAGCATCCTGTCCACATAGGAAAAGTATCTATGGTTGAAAATATTCCACTTTTGTTTGTATAAGGCTGGATGGGATTATTAAGGAAAAACATAGGCTCTGACTTTGAAAATAGGAATGTAGCATGAAAATATGTTTTTTCCTCATTAAAATGCTTCAAGAAGATTTAATTTTTAAAAAAATTATTTATTTTCACTTTTCTTTAGCATCCTCAGCTAACCTCTGCCTTGAGGGGTCTATGTGGCCATTGCTAACTATTACTGCTCTCTGCTTCTTTTTCTTCCTCACTTTCAGTATCTTGCCTAACTCTAGGAGTTACTTCTCTGGGGAGGGGAATGTCTCTTGCTCTTCAAAACAGAGTGTCCTCTGAGTCTTGAAGGAGCTCCTGTAATTGAAAATAGTACTACTGTGTAGATGTCTTCAAACCTGCAAGGGTTCTTTTCATCGTCTTTTCCTGAAAAATGAAAAACTTGATATATTTTTCCCCCCAGTGATATTCTGCTTTGAAGATGTATTTATCTGAATATTGATTGAAAAGAAGAGCACAGTATCTCAAAATCAAGCTACTCTGAACAGCAAAGCTCCTGTGAATCACTTGGAGCTAAACCCATGGTGTTTTTTCTTAACCTTGCCACAGAGGATGAGGAGAGACAAGGAAGCCTGTTATGCTCATCCTGCTGCCTCTGGGTATAGCTGTGTTTGCTTTAGCCATCAGCTTATCTTTGTGAAACAGAGGTACTGCAGATTTTCCCCTCTCCTTTTATTTTTTATTTTTTTTTTAATTTAAGGTTGTTCATGTATTTAAGTCTTCTATCTCCCTGCTGATAACCGGGATTACAAAGTCTGCCAGTATTGTTTCTCTCAATATGTATTTTAATACATTGGACCCACTTGTCATATTCTTGGCATCACAGCTGGTGTGTTTTAACAAGACCACTTTGGAAATGAGATAATGACACATATGGGTGATTTGGGTAGATACGGGGGACTTACACAACTGCATGGCTCCAGAGCTTTAGGAACACAGAGTAGCTCTGTAGTCTACTGCTTGAAATGTACATCACAGCAAGGCTGGACCTATTTAAAAATCACCAGAGGTCTTGCTAGTTAACTTCCCTTTCATGTAATAGAAAAAAAGGTTGAATGAGTCATGTGAAGCCAGCCATGAGATTAATATAGACAAAGATGTCATATCCTCATGCATGCAGCTGTGAATGGCATATCTACTTTGCCATCTGCAGATTAAATGGACATAGTGTCTCAGTGGCTGCTGCAGGGCTTGGTAGAACTCAGTTATCATCAGGCAGATTTCCTGTTGCCTAATACCCAAACACAATAGTTGTTTAGCATCAGACTTCAGTTTCTGGAGTAGTTTCAAACCCCAACAGCTACAGTATGTAGTTTTATAACACCACCACCATTAACTAATTGCACTCACTTGCAGAATTATGAAACCCAAGAGGATAATTTGGTGTATCATGAGTATATCTTTGTAAATTTTTCATAGGCAGTTTATATTTTAGCTGATACTTAAAATAAGAATATTTTCCTGTAGATCTTTTTGGTCTAATTTCTTTCCTCCTGGTAATTTGGGGCTTTATTTTCTAACAATTAGAAAAACAACATTCTGTTTAATTACAATATTTACAGAAACAGCTTTTTTTTTTTTCATATTGCAAGTTGTAATAAGTTTTATGTCAGTTAAGCTCTATATTTTCAAAGACACATATGCATCGACCTTTAATAATTCCATTTGCAAATTGGACAGTTGAATGTGAGTGCTTGATTTATAAAAAAAACCATTTAAAGACATACTATGTTAAACATGCAATTAATCTTGATAGGAAATACCGTAACTCCCTCAAACCATTCTGGTATTCTGGTCATGGCTGATAGCACTGAGCAAGTTTATCTAGAATCTTCATCAAAACATATTTGTGAGTTCATTCCAAAAGGCCAAAGCTAGAGAAAATCTTCACTTTTTATACTGAAATCTTTGATGCAGTCACGTAATTCCCATTTACTTCAGTGAGTCACCCATGTGCACAGAGATGAGAATTCTCCCTTGTTAGAGCTTTAAAGATTTCCATGGGAGTTTGCTTCCTTGAATATTTTATTTTCAGCTTTGTTATGGTAAGATGATTTTTCTGACATTTTGCTGATCACAAAGCAGCTGGCCCCATAAAAAATAAAGCACACGCACAAAGAAACAAATGACTGGGTGTCTAGGGGAAAATGTGAGTTCTGTGTCTGAGCTGCAACAGATTGTCATCATTAAAACAAAGCATCAGCAAATGCTGGAGTGATGAGCATTAAAGAGTGAAAGCATTTTCTCAGGTTGAAAGACAAAAGAAAGGTGGCACTTCAATTAAGCCATTGTTCATTAGCTGTAATTATTTTTTAAATACAAAATAACGGTGCTAAATATGAAGAAGATAACAAATAGAAGCATTATGAGGTCCACTTGATTTGACTTTACCAATAAGAACATCCTTTATTGCAGGTCTAAATGTACCACTGCACAGAGCTGCCAAGACTGGAGCACCATAAAATCCCAAAGTACAGATGCTTGTCCATGTTGGGGGCTCTCTAACAGAGAAGAGTTGAAATCCAAATTTAAAACTGCAATAGAATCAACCCCAGACAGTCATTTTCTACTCTGATCTCTCTTGCATCTCTGTAGTACATTCAGAGTAGAAGATGGTCCTTAATTTGCATCCTTGCAAAATTTGCCAGTTCCTACCAGGGTCTTTGATTCTAAGAGACCAGGCAGATGAGTGATGGAAGGGTATGTAGTTAGGTGTTGGAAGGAGACATGGTTGGTTTCTCCCTAGTTATTGGAAGTTTAAGGCCAGAAAATGTGTTTGGCCTGGAATTGTCACAGTTTTTATTGGGAGTTTTTGTTTGTTTGTGGGTTTTTGTTTTGTTTGTTTGTGGGTTTTTGTTTTGTTTGTTTGAGATTTTCCCCTTAAAGCTTTTTAATCAAAAGTTGGGACTAAAACCCAAATGACTTCTACATTTTCAAAAGGAATGGGTCATCACTCTAGGTTTATATCAAATGTTACATTGTCGGAAATAAAGAATTGTAACCTCAAGTTGAATAAAAATGTTCTTAGGCAGACAGCATCTTGGCTGCTGGCCCAGGCAGTGGCATTGTTTCTCCTGGGGTTGAGTTTCTGGGCAGTCAGAAGTGATGCAGAGTCTGGAAACCAAGACTTCAGAGCAGAACAATGAATGTCCTGTCCTGTGGGGATGATTTCCTTGGTACTTTTTCAGCAACTTTCCTGGACTTGCTTTCATTCCACTCTTCTCCTTTCCATTCACTTTTCTTTCATTGTACTTCCATTCTCCCTTGTCTTTCATGACTCACTTCCCTGTCCTCTCCTGGCTTTCTTCCCTTCACTGTTCTTGTGTCTTTGTCCTTGAAGTGATGCACTACCATGACAATACTAGCAAAATTTTGCAGGGGCACATTTCCTGCAGAAAGTCAAGGTGGGTTTCAGGGAAGGCTCAAAGTGTTATTTCTTCTGCACAACCAAAATAACTGGGTCTGTTGGGTCTGTACCTCAAAACACACTTCCTTGTTCATCACATGGTCACTTAGCTGGTGCCTCACAAAGCCAATATGAATTTTAATTCATAGTTGTTCAGTGAGAAGTCTTGGAGTAGTCTTGTGGCCTCTTAGAGTGTCTGATAGCCAGCTATCAGAGAGGGGTCTTTGTTTTTCTTTTAAGTTCTTTTTGACTACTCTGCCTTATCCACCAAGGAGAAGAAACATGAAGATGTATGTGTCTGATGAAATATTTAGACTTTAATACTAGCAGCTCAGGAGATAAACCATAATCTATATCTGTTTACAGCGCTTCTGCTGGAAGTATCCTGATAATCTACCTAATATTTGTAAGAAAATTCAGGCATGCTAAGACTTTTTAAAAAAATTATTATTATTATTATAACTACCAGTCTTCACTACAATATTATGAAGCAACAAGGAATGGACTAGGAACTAGGTGTCCTATTTATTAAAGACAATGCCTCATGTTTTCTGTCAGAACCCTGTATGTGGCACTGGGCAACCTTTTTTGAAGAAACTCAGTTGAGTGACTTTGTGTTTCTGCAGGCTTTAAGTGTGAGGTTTTTGTCATTATTCTAAAGGGGTTGCATTAGATCCTATGCACACGCAACATTGAATGAAACAACCTGTGGCTGATGCCCTCATAGGAGCTACAGGGCCAAGCACAGATGGACAAATGGAGTTGCCTGGGGCCAGTGGAGGAACAATATTTGCAAAACAGTCCTTCTGTCAGGCCCAATCCTCAAGGGAGCATGTCTTAGACATAATTCTGGTGAGTAAATTTCCACAGGGGTTAAAATTAGGGTGACATAGGTATTTGGCTTCATGACAGCCAACCCCCACATCCTGTGTGCAGCCAGGTCCTCCAGGCAAGAATTCCCTTTCCCATCGCCTTTCTGTCTCTGCCCCCAGTGGCCAGCAAACTTAGAGTATGTGTTTTGTAACCATATTTAACTTTCAGTTTGCTTCCATTCCAGTCCTAAACAAAAGATATATAACCCCAGAGCTAATCAGTGTAGTTTCCAACTTGCAACTCTTGTTTTAAAAAAAAGCCATTTTCTCTTTGGAATGTTACCTATGTCTCTGGATGTTTCTTCCCACTTGCTTTCTTCAGGCAGATGTGGTTTAGCCTTGTCTCTTCCCATGTCATGCTTCCACATGCATTGTTACAGTGGCATTAGCAAGGTATATTTTCATGCTCAAACACTATGGGACATGGGTCCTTGCAGGATAAATCTTTAGAAAATGAGATCTGGCTTTTTTTCCACCTTTTATCTTATATGGAACCCATTAACTGATACTCTGGTAACTTCTTGAGGCAAGGATCCTGGCAAGGCAGACCAAAGGAGGAGTTTATCCCCCAAACTGTCAGGGAGGCAAGCTCAGAGGTGGGGTCTGCACCCCACACTTCTAACTGACATTTTTTCCAGCCTTCACAGCCATGACACAAATAGGTATGCAGCTAAAAATGGAAATATAAATGGACCCCAAGATAAAGGAGATGAGCAGTAACAACATGCTTGACTGGCTGAAGTCTACTACATGTATTTAAGTTAACTGCATGCACTGTACTTGGCTTCAGTATACAAGATCCAAAAATAAATCCTATTAATAATTTTATTTAAACTAGTCATTCAAATTTGAGTGGGCTGAGAAGACGTAAGCACCCAGGTTTGCCCAGGATTACCCCAGCATAAATTATGTACACATATCAGAGGTAGGAGAATATCGAATGAGTTCATTTAAATTAATGTTATTAAATCAGATGGAAAATTGATTTTTGGTAATAGAGGACTTGATTTACCCTAGCTTAGCTTCACTGACTTTGGCAGATTTGCTCCTACTTCACTTTGGTATAAATCAGGGGAATACCAAGTCCGGGGAGTGTAAATGTTGAGATGAAGTGAAATATTTAGTGTCTCATGTCTTACCACATTGCAAGTAGTAGCATTTCTTCTGATTTATTCTACTGAAATGCAGTGGCCAGGAATAACAGAAGTAATGATTAGCTGTTTAGTGCAGTGTTTGACCTTAATAACCAATATAAGACTAACACAAATATAATTATGGATACAAATTGAGCATATATTTAAGATATTTATAAAGCAACAAGCAGACCTCAGGTATTGACTATTCACAGACAGACCTGGTTTCCAGCCTCGGGGCTCAGTAGTGCACTAAGGTCTGAAGTCACTCGTGTACCTGACTGTAGCCCTTCCTCCCCCTTTTTGTGAAGTGCTTTCTTATGGCTCCATGAGTGAAAAATTAATGGGCTTTCTTTCGTTTGCTTTTGCAGTGAGAATGAAGCACTTCCATTAATGACACTAAGAATAGGATTTACTGTAACTTAGCCTCAGATTGTATTTGTGGTTCCCACACATCCTGTAACAATATGCTTTCTAAACTTAAACGGATATTGCCACACTAACTGTTACAGAAAAGCAGAAGAAAAATGATGAACCTCCAAGCTATTTTTTTTTTTCCTAAGGCAAATTTATTGGCCTTGTGTTCAACACCACAGCAATGAAAAAGGAAAAAAAAAGCCCTGACATGGAAGTGAGACAGGTTGCGAGTATATTGTACCAGTATGTCTGCAGTGGGGTGATTTCCTGCAATTAATTACTGATGTGAGCAGTGAAGTAGAAAAACAAGATTCTAGAGCTGTTTTTTCACTCTTGCATGATATTATTATCTGACAAGGGCACAAATACCATATTCAGCTCCACCTTTCCCATTCCTCAGTGAAATCCTTCCTCCACCTTTTTACAGCAATTCACCCCCCAGCAGCTGCATCCTTTAGCAACCTTCTGCAGATCACTTTGTGCACAACCCACTCAGTCTGTGCTCCTCTGGGGTAGCTCTGTAACCTATTGATGAATTGGTAGCATTCAGCTCCAGCTGGCAATCAGCTACCTCTGCTCCTCGACCTCTTGCCCAAGGCTGCCTGTAGATCTGTCAATCATGGAAATATTTTTTGTGAAGTCAACTCTTTAAGCAATTAAGGATCTATATGTAGGCAGCCAGCACATCTTGCATGGTGCTTGGGCCAGCTAAAACTTCTCTTGCCCATTACCAGCCTCTGAGTAAGTCAGTCCCTCATAGCATAGATAAATACCATCCATCCATCATCCCCCATATGGCTTAGGAGTGTAATTTTATGAGCTGCCTGTGTGGGAGAGAAGTGTGAGAAGATGCTGCGTCAGTGTGTGGGCTGCACAGGGGACGAAGAGGTGACTTAAAAATTATACTGGAAATAAAGAGTGAGTAATAATATGCCCACCATGGACCTTTCTTCAGAAGAAATATGCAAATGAAAAATGACTTGAATGATGGATTTAACAACCAACTGAAAATTAAGCCAGGAAGCTGAAGTGTGAGCCAGCCCTCTGGAAAGATAGGGTAGCAAGCAGGCATAAACCACAAAGTGAAATAACACTGGGGGAGTGGGGTGAAGTTGTGTGACATGGAGCTTGGAAAGAGAAAGTTTCTCTGTATCTGCTATTTTATTTTATTTTTTCCTTTCTTCTGTGATACTATCCATAATTGGTGGAACCACCAGGAAATTAAAATGCTCCAGACCTGAAATGTGCTTCCTGGTGCATTTCTAATATGAATCCAGACCAGAATACTGTATCCACAGGACTGCGGGAAAGGAATTTGAGTTTGTGTCCTGGACCTTAGATGGTTATGAAACACACCACCAAATCAGACACTTCAGATTTTGGAGCCACTGTAAATAGAGCTTGGATCCAAACATTACTGTATTGTATTTACTCAGGTTAAAAAAGAGGCTTAACTGCATGCATGAAACAGAAAATAAACTGATAGGAAAACACAGAGACTGTATTTGAGCTGATGGAATGATCTAACCTGATGAGATATTTGTCAGCTGTGGTCTTCTGAATTCACCTATGCAATTCTTCAGCATTCATCAATCAAACTGAGACAGGTTTTTAGCAATAAATCAAGGACTTTTTTCAAAGAAGATCTCTCTTCATGCACACGATCTAGAGAGAATGTTCCTTACTTTTTCTGTTGTCATTTGGAGTGAAGAGGTTATAATGTTCTCAGCCCATTCTTAAACATCTTCCTGCTTGAGATCCTTACAACTGCAAAGTCAGTTTGAGAAACATCTCCCTCCCATTCCCTTCCTTCATTTCTTAAGAGAATAGATTCTTTGAAAGGCATGAAATATAATGCTAAGTGCTGCCTTCTTAAAGAATGTCTAAAATTCCTGTGAGACAATGCATTGTTTCAAAACAAAGCTATTTCAGGCAATTCTATCCTTGTATGTACAAAGCTATTCAACGGAGAGACTTTTTTTTCAGCACAAATATTCTTGCTCTGGGGTTTTATCTTTTAGAAAGAAAAAAGAAAGTGTTTTGGAAGGTCAGTTTCATATTGTTATAATTTAAAATGCAGCAAACAAAACCAGATTCTGCAGAAGTTCAAACCAACTGCCATTCTTGTCCGTGTCTAGTCAAAGCCAGCATGATCCCTCTGGAACATCTTTTACAAACATTATTTATTTGACAGTCAGCCTCTGGTGTTTTTGTTAAATGTTAACAAGAATCCTGTGACATGCTTAACTTTTAAAGGAAGAGTGTAGTGGGTTTGGTTTGAAACACTTCAGGGTTTTACATAGATCTTATTGTGGTAGGAACTGCCCCCAAACTGCCGAATGTCTCCATGTCCTCATCTCTGTGCCAGCTGTCCCAGGGTATTGGCACTGTGTTTATTGCTCTTTGCTGTTGCTAGTAGGAAAGAGAACCAAAGTACTGGCCTGTTGCATGCCATTTGCTACCAGAACTCCCACATTTTTTATGAACTTTGATTCACAAAATCACAGAACAGGGAGGTCAGGAATTCTGTAGAAGTCTTGTAATTTCCAAAGGAAATATTTTATAGAGGGCAGGTAGGTTTTGGCCAAGTAGAGGACCTCAGATGCTGTTTTATACACCCACCATGTGTTAATTCATTGTGGGCTTGAACCAGGGAAACCTGGCTAATGCTGCCACAATAAAACACAGAACAAGCTCAGAAGTATGGCTAAAGCAATGATGCTTTCATTTCTTTCACTTATTTTGCTTTAGCACTACCATTAGTACTGTGTCCTTTCCCAGCATCAAGCCTGCTCTCTGAAATTAGAGACACAAAAGTATTTCACTATGCCCTGCATTTTGTCTCCACTCCAAGCCATGGGTTGTGTTGTTGTGGTAGGAGACAGATACTCAGAGAGCAAAGGCAGGATATTGTCGTGATAAAATGTGTAACATGCTCTTTGGGAAATTGTAGGTGTACTAATAAGTAAAGATTTAAAGATGTCCCTTATCATTTCAGTGCTGATGGTTTTTAGAAGCCGTTGATAATTAGCCAGTTTCCAGCATTATCAGAAATATGTGCTTTCGTCCAACAACAAAAAATTCAGAAACATCCTTTCTTTAGAAATATCCATTAAATAAAACCAAAAAGTGGAAAAATAAAATTAACAGCTGCAATTGCACTAAACTTTAACATAGAAACACTGCTTTCTGAGAGCTATCATTAGAGCCAAATTAAAATATAGCTGAGATTTTTCTAAATAAAACTGTCAGTGAAGAATAGAAGTTTTTATGTTGACAGTAAAGCAAATTATTTTTTCCACTCTGTTGAGGTTTTGTAATGGTGCAGTATATCTGGTTGACTTATGGCACACTAATGACAGATTAACAGCTGCAGGGGAGATGATTGCTCTGAGAATCGCTCTCAAGTGAGCAAAGCTGAAGGCCTGTGGGCAGGGGCTGGATTTGGACGCAAAAATTGGTGGAGGATTTATGCAAGGCTTCACATCAGTAACACAGCAGATAAATTAAGAAAAGCACTTATGGATGTGAGAAAGTTGTTCCTAGGGTGGGGGAAGCCCTGTGCTGGAGCTTACATCTTGGCACTGCAGGAACCGACGTGCAGCAGCAAAGTAACTGTGCTCAGGTGCTTTCTATAGGTTAGGAAAGGTGTGGGCCAGCAGTGATATTTGCTAGAGTATTAAGTAGGTTAAGTGAGAATTATGATCTGCTGCAGTCTTCTAATACATTGCTAGCGTGTTCATCCAGCACAAATGTCCCCGCACTAGCCTGAATTAGCCATTTCCTTGGATGTTTCTCTGAAATATTCACATGTCATGATAGAGGAATTTTTATCATCTCACCACCCAAAATAGGAGACCTTCTTCCTGCTTTGGGTTGGAAAAGGCTCAGAGCTCAGCTTATCCCCATGATCTGGCATGGTGGATAAATGCTGACCTGTCCTGCTGCACTCAGGGTTGCTATATTTCCTTCAGGACTGATGTGAAATGAAGAGCTGGCTTTGGAAAGTTGCCTTCCTGGTGGAAGCACCTATTGGATTAAAAATTCACTCTGAAGAGCTCACTAATCTACTATTATCTATCTGAAATAGTGCTTGGTAGTTTGTATTTGGAATTTGTCTTTTTTGTTGCAAATGAGGCAGCAGAATGGTTTGAATATTGTGGTTTGAAGAGGACAAAGCATCCCCCTGCTTGGTAACTTCATTGTAAGGTGACAGCAGTGGTAGGTGCATGTTTTATCTGATGCTCTTTGTTGTAAACAAATAGAGAGGCTAGAGTGGTGCAGCAGCAGGAGCCATTCGTTGTCTCTCTACCCTCTGTGCCCAGAGCAAGTGGAGAGAAAAGGACTGTAAATCTCTGAGAGTCCAGTCTCCAAATTCTCAAGTCTCTAGATTTGCTGGAGCTGCTCCCTTCATTGTACAGTCTCCAGTTATAAACCTTGTTTGGACAGGGACTACTGGCAGCTGTACCAGGTCCCCCAACCCTTAGGTTCTGAATCCTGAATTTCACCATTTTTAGCAAAACCCAAACATTTAGCTCTTCAAAACTACTGTAACTTGGAAACCTTTGGATGTCTCCAAACCACTGTCTGTCATAACCTGAATTCAATTGGAGATATCATCAACATTTAATTAGACTTGTTATTTCAGCAGAGAGGAGGAAGGAAAAAAAGCAGAACGCTTAGAAAAGAACAGCTTTTTCTTGGATTGTGACATCTGAATAATTTAAAGAGGTTTTGAGAACTATGCTTTATTTTAATTAGTTTCTGAATCAGTTTCTGCTTTGCCTATTCTTTCTCCCCCCTCTTTGTACTATTTATTTTTGATGACATCTGCAATCCTGAAAAAAAATAAAAAAGGAAGCAAATTAACTTGGTTCAAGCCACATCAGCACATCCCTTGGAAGATCACAGCAGTCAGCTGTAAAAAATGGGCTTATGCTGAAAGAAAATGAGGAGCTCACAGGGCTGAAAATATACTTACCTATTTATTAACTTACATCTATCTTTATTATTTTTGTATGACACAAAAAAAAAAAAATGTTCTTGGCACTTCACAGATGTGCACAAAGGATGTAAGGTGAACTGCTGTGTGTTATTAAGGCCACTCTACATTTACATCTGCTAAACCAGAACAAAGTCCATCCTTTGACAAACTCAGTCTAAATAGGCACAGCCCAGGAGAGCAATGGGTAAAGAAATGAGCCCTGTGGCTGTGATTAAGTAACATCACATTAGCTCCAGAAAACTCTTCTTGCTTCTTGCAGACCTCTGCCCTGTGACGCTCAGTGTTTTGCCAACAGTCTTTCTCGTGTCCTATCCCACCAAGCAGCAGGTGAAGGGCAACTTCTGCACAGACAGCCTGTCCATTTAACCCAGCTGTGGGCCTAAGTGCAGCAAGTCAATGAAGGAGATGATGCTCACAAAGATCTTAAGCATAGACATGAGAAGAAAAAGATCCAGCAACCCAAAGCTAAAGGAAACAGACTTCATCATCAGATTGCTTTTGACCACAGTATCACATAGCTACAATTATGTGTCCTTTCAAGCAGAATGAGTTGTCCTTATTGGACATGAGCGGTGCTATTTGCAAACATACCAAATAGCCTATTAAAAGAGCTACTCTCTGTGGGTTCAAGGAAAGGAGCTACAACTCCCTTTGCCTAAAAAACCAGGGGGCTACAGAAGTTGGCAGAAAGATATATGTATCTTTGCCCTCTTATTTCCAGTCAACATTCAACATTGATAATCCTGTGTGCTTTCTGGAAAGACGGGATGTCTGTGGAGTAAAAGAACATGAAATACAGTTGTAATTTTAAGGTAATTGTGGATGAAAAATGAAAAAGTGCCTTAACCAATATATTTTGCAAATTAATATAAGCCTCGGCTAATATTTCAGCAAGAAAGAAAAGCACCAAGCAACCTGTCACAAAAGACAGAATGACTGAAATGTTTCATTTCAATATTTGTCAAATAATAAGTTTTCAATTTTATATTTGAAGTGAACATTCTGGGTTTTGAAATTTATGCAAGTGAACGTTTGGGGCTTTGAAATGTATGCCCTCCCTCCTTCATTTCTGAGAAAGCTCAAAGTAAATTATGCATTATTTCATCTCCAAATAATTTTTATTTTCAACCTTTTCTAAATGCTGGGTGCATCAGAAAAAATCCCAAAAGCTACTTGTGCAAATGTGTGTGAGACATGGTTGCTGAACGGTCTGTGTTGTGGCAAGGTCCTGAGGACTGTCTCACTAGTTCTGATCCGAGTTCAATAAACAGTACATGTAAGGTGGGAGATGGAGGTAATGCTGTTACTGTGTCATTCTGTCCTGCCATTCCTCTCCTAAGCATTATCAACTAATGTGTGACAGTTATAAAGTAGATTATAGGCCAGTCTGTCTGATATAGCTAAGCTGAATCAATCAAACATATATCACTCAGAATCTCAAATTGGACTTGAACCTCAGTCTGTGAGATCAGTAATTTGTCCCATTTTGCTAACACCTTTCCTTTGCTCAGTGTGTCCCTTGCGGTCCCGCATTGCAGTTCAGCATGCTCCTTGTAGCTGTGTTTTCAGGGTGTAGTATGAAAATGACTCCATTACTAGGCATTATGAAAAGGTCAGCTCTGTTAGGCTCACAAAGTAAGTAGGAGGAATGGAGTTGCTCTTAAAGTTATTAATCTGTCATTACATCTTATTAATCATCCCAAACAAATCTTGGATGGCAGTTCATTAAAGAGTGTGTATCTTACAGCTGTCTGTGATAGGTGCCATTGTACAGTAAACTGTATCTTCTCTGAATTTTTCATCGAGTTACTAATTGAGATTCTTACTGTGGCATTTTGATTATTAGGAATACAAAATACATGCAAATGTTACCTCTATTAGGAAAAGCTGAGCAGAGAAAAGTCGTGTTGATGGGTGAAGGCTTAGCTTTAGCGAGCATCAGGGCTGACTGGCTGGGGAAGCACCTTTCTCTGCTGAAACCAAACACAATGGTTTGACAAGGTTCAAGGGATCCAAAGCATTGTCAGTATACAGAATGTCAAAAAAGTTTGACAGGCTTGGTCTAAAGGAGGCATTAGACAGTGTAATACTGGACAGCCCAGTACAGCCTAGTCTGCTGTCCACAGCAGAGACAGAGCTTTTGTAAGAGCTTTCTCTGAAAGAACTGCTGATGCCAAAATGGCCTTCTGCACAGATGGACTGGATGGGGTGAGTCCTTCCAGAGTCCTTCCAGTCCTTAAGTCATGTTCCTTGTTTCTGGGCTTCACAAGCAAGTCCCAAATAACAACATGGAGGGGGAAGGAGTATATGCAACTGAAATATTAAACTCATTCCCATAAAGCTGAAGAGCCAGTATGTGCTTCACCACTTCAAAACATCCCTTCGGAAGGAATAGGCAGATCAGAATAGGCACTTCAGAAGGGCTGAAGATTTAAACAGGCTTGGTGGAAGTGCACTGGAAAGCAGTCAGCATTCAGGACTTACCCTCTTACTAATTTGGAGATAAGAAAAAAGTCCTTAATATTTGTCTTCATAGCTCAGATGTGAAAGTTTAAGAGTTTCTTTTTGTTCTATGCCTTTTGATGGGGTAAAGAGAGATGAATAGAGGTGCAGTCTTTACTGGGAATTCATGTTCCTTTTACTGCCCCTTTAAATGGGCTGTTGTCCAGGCTCTTCACTGGTGGAAATGTGCTGCTGAATTTAATGAAGTTACTATCACTAGGTAACCTAGGGAAAGTGGGATCTGGAGCTATGGGCTACATATTTTCTGTTTCGGGAATTGCAGGGTTTGCAGAGAACACAATAACTGGATTTCCAGTAGATTGTTTGCCTGTCCCCTCAGAATGATGAGAATAAAGCAATAATCGTTTCAGAAGCAGGTGCTGATTGCTTTTTTGAAAGATAACCAGAGTTACGCAATTCTGCGCAACTCCAAAGGCTGTTCTGTTTGCGTGGCTGCCTTCTCTAGCAGAGTAAAGCTTCTGAGGAAATATTAGGAAAGACAAGGAGACAGACACGTTGGCCTTTGACCAGTATTTCAGCTCAGCTTGCATAATGTAATGGTTACCTTATGCAAACTGCTCTGGCAACACCTGCCCTGCTTCCTCATGCCTCTTTGCTGAGTTGCTTTTCAGTACTCCTCCCACACATAGGGGATTTCCATGAGAAAAAGCAAATGCTGCAAAGAGAATGACTCTGCTGACACTTAGTCTCCACCTTCTTTCCTCTGCATGGCTATGTATGGTCACAGGCAAGAAAGAAACATGCCCCAGCTCATGGTGACACTTCTACAGGGGTTGTAAGCATTAGTATGGAAAGCACTTCATTCTGTAACACAGGTGCCGACAAAGAAAAGGCTTTTGTGGGAGCATTCACCTTGGTAAATTGGATCCTGGTGATGTGGGCTTTGCAGATCCAGGCCATGGACCAACACCACTTCACACACTGGCACCAGTGGGGCCTGTGGGAGCAAAAGCTGGGGGCTCTGCTGAGTCTGTTCGCTTCCCCTGGTGGTTTCCTTAGCAGCAGAGGGTTTTGATGCACTATGACTGAGATGCCAAAAGAGCAGAAGCATTTTTGGTTTCTTATAGGTTCTTCCTTAATATTAAATGCAAGAAACAGGAGAAAGATACTGGGATGGTATAAATGGAGGTGGTCACAGGGCAGCCAGGAGGGCTATGCTGATCCATGGCAAGAGCTACCACAGTCTTTAGCTTGGCAACGTGGACTGGCACACACATCTTTTCCTTCTGTGTTCACAGAGATCCTAGCACAGTAGGTTATGATTTCAGAACCCACCACAAGTACAAGTAAGAAATGGATAATAATGTGTTCTGTTTCTTCTCCTTGCAGACTTAGGTCTAATTTTATAGAGATACATCTAAGATGAGCTGCACAGATAGCTTTTCAGCTCTCTTTCTATTTGTCACACCGCTGGTGGATCAATACAGAGGAAACAAAGTTCCTAACTTGCCTCTTTTTTTCCCCATATGCAGTATTTGTTTTCAGAGATCGAATCTGTCATTCCAAATTAACAGGCAACCACCAAGTGATTTTATGCTTACCATGGGACCTCAGTTGTTGTGGGGGTAAAAGATGGGTGTGTATGATGGTATCTGTTTATGGATAACCCTTTAAAGTAAGAGCTGATTTGTTTCATGGGAGTTTTGAGAACAGCATGTTTCAAGTCTCTCGGGTATGCATTGTGTGGACTCTGGAAAGCAGATCTTTGCGTACAGTGCCCTGCGATGACATGGGTGACAGGACCAGGAGATCGAACCTGACATCCTTGGCTTTAAATGAGCAGGTCCTGCCCTTGGGAGCTACAAGACCTCCCTCTCAGCAGCAAGGGCTGGAGGAAGCAGTTGGACAGTTGGGCTGCATCAATTATTTTATTGCTTGGCCACCTCTAGAGGGTGACAAATGGCCACATTGAAAGTTGTTACCATAACTTTATCAAGAGATGCTCTGTCATAAGGCTTTGGTATAAAGGTCTATGACAACTTTGTCATAAGACTATCTCTTATCAGTCCTCTTCTGGCACTCCTTTGCAGACTCTATGAACAGAAGAGCTGGGAAGCAGTGTGAAGAAGGTGAGCAGCAAGTAGTCACTTACTCTTTCCCCTAATGCAAGGAACTGGAGATCATAAAATGAAATCACTGCTTTCCATGTAGTTGAAATGTGGCACTACTTGTGCAGGGCTTTTTTTGTGATACTTTATGCTTTTTTATAAATGATAGCATTTCACATATAACCTCTAAGAAGTCCTTGCATTGCAGATGTTTGGAACCGACGACAATCTATTGAGGCAAACAAGCTTTCCCTGTACTTTTGTGCTTTCCCAGGCCACAGTAAGGCACTGGGTTTGAGCTAGACTGACCTTTGGTCTGACTTGGTATGATAATTCCTGTGTTGGGATGCATTGTAATGGAACAAAGCATAACATTTTGCAACAGTCAGATGGTTTTGTTCAGTACAATTGATGTAGACTTGGAAATCACATGAGGGCTTTGCAGCAGCAAAGCCCTGTGCAGTGCAGTCCTCAGTAAGATAAAGGAGGAAATGTCTACCACCAGCTATGAAAATGCAGCATGAAACTCACTCCACCACTTAGCTCATTAGCTCCCCAGAATGATGACAAAAACTTTACACAAAATATCCTCTTTTATATGTGGAATTAGTAGTTCTAGTAAAAGCCTTACATTTCTGGAAATCAGAAGATGGTTTCTGTGCAGCAGGCAAATGAACTCTAGTAAAACTAACAGGACAAAATGATCCATGGTGCAGGGGGAATGATGTGATGTGGAGACTTGTGAGTGCATCCATGCATCAGCTATGGGTAACTTGAGAATACACGCCCAATATAAAGATATTCAAAAGCATGTTTTCAGGATTAGTATGTTAGATATCCAGAACTGAAAAGAGAAACTTTTTATATAGGAGAGTGAAGGTAGGATGTGGAATCTGGTGTCAGGAATTGTTAAGCAAAATGCCACCCAGACACAGCTCCTTTGTCAGCAACATCTACACATCTATTTTTCTTTTGCGAGGGACTGCAGAGATGCTTATGATACAATTATGTATTATGGTGCTATTGTTGCATACAGAATGTGAAAGGGGAGAATGTTTGGAAGGAGGCACAGAAATACCAAAAAAAAAAAAAAAAAAAAAAAGGAAAAATTAAAAATTAAAGCCATAAGGACAGCTAAGCTGAATAATACCAACTGAGGACCTGACTCATTTAGTGATGGCTGTGGCACACCAGATGCATGCACATGTATTGTTCTTACTGCCTTGTGGGAGTAGCTGAATGAAAGAAAAAAGACGTTTCTAGAACAATACTGGCATAAGGCATGTATTATCATACTCACCCCCCGATGCGTTATGGTTTTAGAGTAATCATGTGGGCATTTGGTCTGAAGGAGAAAGAAGAGATGCTGCAGTGAATCACCTCTTCTTTTGCACCGTGGGCAAGGCTGGTGGTACTTCAAAGCTTTTCCTCACTGTACCACAAAGATATGCATTGACCTTTCAATGTCTTTTTAGGTCACATGGAACTATTTTGCTTCACTTGAAACAAGCACGTAATCCAGTCCAGCAAACACTGCCTGAGAGAGGGATGTCCTGACCACCCAGTGTGTACCAGCCGTCCCCCAGCTCGCCAGTGCTGCCTCTACCCACTTACTCTCCCCTTCAGTGTGAGCACCTCATTGATTCTGATGTTATTTTCCTTTGGTCTTTTGAGGTTCCTGTCCTTTGTAAAGGATAAGAGAGCAGCCCACTTTAGTCCCATCTAAGCTCAGGTTTATCTCTTTCAATCTGAATTTCTCTGTTGGGTGGTGGGTTGCAGGTGCATGGGGTTTTTTCCCCAGTGGTGTCTCCTTGGAGATGGTGTGCTCTAGAGCTGAAATCTTGGCCACAAGGAAAGGCAAGGGAAGGTTTCCATTAAGTCTAATGGGGATAAAGCCTTAACTGATGAGGCAAACACATAAATGATGTATTCCATTTCTACTCTACATGATTAATATAGGGAACCAAATGTCTGTATCAAGTTTGGTGTCTGTTGCAGTTATGCCATATTTCAGGTCTCAGACAGCTGGCAACCAGTATGGAATTTCTCTGGAAATACAGACCATTCTCAAATGGCCCTAATTCTTTTACTACCTTTTTCCTTCTCTTAGCTATTTTTATGTCTTCTTTTATTCATTCCTATTATGTTTGCAAGGGATTTTTCACAATCATTTTGAGACACATTGGTTTGTACTGCAGGGAAGATAAAGCCCTGTTTGGCTGAGGCCCTGCTGGGCTGCTGAGCTGGCCCTGCTGAGGAGCTGCCAGGGATCCTGCTGCACCACACTGACTGACTCTTCAAAGGGAAGCTCTGATGCAACATTTCTGTGGCCAGAAATCAAAACAAGTCCCATGGGAACAGCTTCATTTCCTTTGATGTTCGGTGGATTTGGCAGTTCAGCACCACTTGATTCACCAGCTTGTCAGAGAGCCAAGATGCCTGCAAAGCAGGTCAAGGCTGTCATAATTTCACTGTGGAACAAACCCATTTTCGGACATTGTTTCATAACAGCAGCTGAGCGTTTCCACAGCCCTGTGGAGATGCTGGCCCCAGTGGTGCATGGTGGTGAGGGGGTGAAACCCTGGCTCAGCACTTTCTGGTCCCTAGACCCATCTCAGCTTCTGGCTGTGCTCATGCACACACCACAACGCTGCAGCCAAGTCAGCATCCTTGCTGCAGCTGCAGAAGTGGATACAACTCCCCCATGAGAAATAAACTGAAATCCTCTGCTGCAAGAGTACAGCTGTGTGTTGCAGGGAAGCTCGTGGCTTGTTAGCCAGTGATGCTGTTTCTGGATTAGGCCCTGTGCAGGAGCACTGGCTTGGATGAATGGGGAGTTGTCAGCCCCAGTGTGTACCCAGGGTCTTGGAGGAGGGTTTTCCAGAGGTTTGCAGCTGTTCTCTGCTTGCTTGCAGGACAAGGGCGGGGTCTATGGGAGCTTCACGCAGTCCTTTCTCATGTCCGCTACAGCAACCAGAGGAGATGCCATGATCCCAAACCTGGCTGCTGACTCTGCAAAGCTGGAGCCTTCTGGTGCCTTTCCCAGGGCTACTGGAATAACTTTTTTTTTTCTATGCAGTATTGTCCAGGTATCCTGCCCATGGCATGTGTATATATATATATACACACAGATGTATATATGCATACATGCAGATATAGATATATCTTGGATCCTGGATAGTAGTTCTATATGGAAAATCTCTGAGCCTGTGTTACTTCTGTATCTTTAAACCCCCTTGATATTTCCTAAATCTGCATTGACTGTGTGTTCTCAGTTCTTTGAACAATACTAGTGATGAAGAGAGGGATCAAATGCAGAGATACAGGTTCTGCTGAGCTGAGCTGTAAAGCAGTTGTGCTTACTTTATTCCTTAAAACTGGTCATTGCCACAGGGCTTCTTTTGGGCTAAAGTTACCTCAGTAGGGAATGTTTATCATCAGGAGTGGGGATTTTAGGTTTCAAATGAATTGTTGCAATAACAGAAATTTTCAGCACTCAGTAGGGGTAAATATTATGGTGCCCGATTCCATAGGAGGTTGGTCAGCCGCTCGCAAGCAGCTGCTGTCTGCAGGATACTGTGCTGATGCTGGTTTTGCAGGCATTGAAGGGATAGTGCTGGTCCTTCAGTTTAGTTCACGTGTCCCTCTGTGATGGGTTGCCCAAGTATAATTCTGTAATGATAGTTCTTTCCTGCTTCCCTCCTCATCCTACGTGCTTAATTGACCTGAGTTATATCCTTATATCCTGAGGCTTCTATGTGGAAAATGCAGGCATGCCATATATTGGAACTACTAATAAAAAGGGTTAATTATCTTTAATACTGGGAGCTGTCAGAGATGATGAAATGAGATAGCAGCTTGGAGTGCATTTGCCTGCATGTGTGGGAAGAAGGTGTGGAAGATTTTTGTTTACAATTACTCCCTTTTCAGAGAGCTGGTGCAAACCAGTGCTACCTCACTCTGTTCAAAAATCAGTAAGAATATTTATTGGCTTATATTTTGTTGCTGTTACACTTAACCTTTAAATTTTACCTGTTGGATAAGCCAGGAATCAACAAAACAAAACAGTTTGGACATGTCTGAATGAAAGACAAAACCTTGAGCCTCAGTTTTGATACGTATTGCACTGGAGCACTGGCTGGTTTTGGTGCTCTGGTTTTGCAGTGCAAGATTAGCACTCAGAGTGCCTGATGAGATGCCAGGTTGCTTCAGGATCCCAGGGCAGCTTCCACTGATGAATTGCATGACCATTTTTTGCTAAGTCATGTCTGGTTTTCTTATGTTCCCAGAGTGGAGAAATAAGCTGTCATCTTGCTGTTTTTTTCTCTTTCACCTGAAAGTGCTATAGAGATCCTAAAAGAGAAGCAAAGGCCATTCAGTCACTGTCCATGCCTCTGCAAGACCTCCATCACAAAGACTGTTTTCACCTTGGTGACCCTTCCTGCTGTGTTGCAAGTATAATAACCCCAAAAAGCAACTTTGCTGTTGCAGCCTCCTGCCTTACCCTTCCCAAGGGAATATGTCTGGGCATCCACCCATGGTGTCTCTGCCTTTTAGCTGAGAAGTATCACTTGAATCCTTTTACAAGTTTCACTCAGACCAATAGGTGAGAAACACAAACAAAAGAGAAAACTTTTCTATATAACTAGATGCAGGGCCTGCAGCTCTGCACAGCAGCTTTGACTGCCCAGAGAATAGGCTTGGCACAGGAATGATGAATTTAAAGCTTTTCTGGGTGGAGACAGCTAAGCAACCTCTAAGGTTCCATGATTTCAGCCTTTGGTCTGAGACAGGTAATTCCCTTTGAACACAGTTTTGGTGCTGGATTGCTATTTCTGAAAGCTGAGATTGCTCTGAATTCCTCCAAGCATCTGTGTTCCTGGAGTGTATGGTGGAATAAAATTAATACCCATCTTCTGGGGCTCCCTCGATGGAATGTGCTAGAAGGGACACAGTGGTAGGATAGGGTCACCAGACCTTTGAGTGAGCAAGTGGCCAGCAGGTTGTGAGTTGTTGCTAAGAAAAATGTGATAGAAGTATTTGTAGACATTTAACATTTATGCCATGCTATGTTCCTGCTGTGCAATGCACTAAACACCTCGTCTCAAGGGAGAAGGCTCAGGGTGAGGAAGAACAGAGAGAAGTGAGGCAGCTGCTGGAAGCAGGTGGGATGGGAATGTAATTCAGCCTGGAGCTGCAGGAAAGAGCTATGGCCATGACAGTAAACAGAGCTCCCTGGGTACGTTTGGTGCCCATGGATGCAAGTGCAAAGGTTTTCTGCTACATTTGTGCCCTCTATTTTAGTAATTTATCCACTTTTCACTTCTTAAACCATCAGCCTTACAGTATGCATTTTCAGGAGTAAGCACTGTTGCTCACAGCTTCTGCTGTGAAACTTGGAAAACTTGCTTTCAATTAAAAAAAAATTATTATGCAAGAAAAGGAGAAAAAAAAGTGTCAGCGTTATCTGTATCTGTGGAATTAGGTTTTTAAAACTAAGCCCAACCCTTGTTAGCTCACGGAGGATGTAGCCAAATCAAGAGTGTTACCAGTTTTAATAACATGCTGAGATTATGTAGCACAGCTATGAGTTCCATCGTTTCTTTGCAGAGAACACATTAAACCCGGGTATTTTGGCTTGCACCACAATGCTGCATAATGACAGTGTTATGCTGTGTGCCAGCAATTCAACGGGATTCTCCTTTCTTTGGATCACATATCTGTTATCACTCTAGACAATGAATATGTGATACAAAATAAAAGCGATAGATGCCAAGTGAACCAGTGAGTGGGGAGAAGATACTGTGGTTCATTGACTAACCAAATTGCTCTGGGGGTGTTTAAATGCATCTCTAGCTTTTGATTCTGCATGGGCTATTATAGATGAGTTCTGTGATGATTCAGCCTGGGAAAAATTAACCTGTTCTGTTCCACGTGGGATGTTGGTGATCACAGGAGTATCGTGATGTGGTAAGGGACTAGAATGCAGTTTCCGGGATGAAAAGGTGCTGGGTCTAGACACTGATGAAAATCATTTTAACATCTCATTTAATTTTAGTAGGGCAGTGTAGCTGTTCATATGTACAAACTGAACTAAAATTGAATGTTGACTGCAAATATGGGCTGGGCTATATAGCTTTAGGCAACAAACATCAACGCTGGGTTTGCCATTCCACCATTACAAACCAGGGTGCTTGATGAGTTTGCTGCAGAAAAAGCAAAGCAGCTGGTAACTTAAGCAGGGAAAATCCCTCAGCAAGTTATTTGTAAGTAGATAAATAAAACTCTGTATTGGCCTTGCTAGTGTTTGCCCCCATCTTGAGTTTTGTTCTGAGGAACTTGTAACAGATCAGTTTGTTTGCTAAGACTTTCATGTAAGCAGGGAATTAGAGGTTGGTGACAAAGAATGTGCATAGAAAGACATTTTGAACTTTTACACATAAATACACACACTGGTAACTTTTTCAATAACAGTGGCCAAAATAAGACGATACTGTCTCTATATAATCTTTTCCAAATGAATGAACAAGGTCTGCATTTCCACTATCAAATACCAGATTCCTTATGAACAGCTCCAACCAGCAGGAAAAATACTCAGATTGATGGTAAATCTGTCTGGAAAATCTGAAGCTGCTTTTGGACAGTTCACACCTAGAAAAGATCTTATTCTCTCAGATTAATCAGCTCAACTTCTAATACAAGCTTATGGAAAATAGAAGCCATCTAATTATCAGGAAAACTCTGTTATCCACTATTACAAAGGAATTCCTGAACAAAAATTTATTTTAAAATTAATCTTTATATTGGTATACAAGTTGAACAGACCAGGGCAACTCAGGGGCTCTCTGGGATTTTTCTTATGTGTTTGCCATTGGATTTTGCCACAGACAGGTTGTTGCCGTGCAGATACTGCGACCTGGTGCACTTGCTGTTGCCTCGAATGAGTTTATGGTTGCCCACAAACTCATTACAATGTTTGGCTAAAACCCAACATCTAGTTAACTTGGAAGATGCTGTGTCTTCCTCTGCAGCTATTGAATTAAGATGATGGCAAAATAAAGTTGAACTTCAAGATGTCTGAGAGGCTGAGGAGCTGCAAACCATAAATATGGAGAATTATCTTTGCATATAAGCATGTATAAGCTGACAAGTAAAGCCTTCAAATTGAGTATGTGCTGTCAATGAGGTGTAGTCAAATAATTATTGAAATCCAGGGAGTGAGGAAAATATATCAGAAAACAGGAATATTGGTTAATGGGAAGCTGACAGGGGGCAATTGGAGCCTTCTCTGCCCACAGCTGTAACTCACCTCCAGCCACTGCCATTAGCCCAAATCACAGAATCACAGAATCATTTACGTTGGAAAAGACCCATGGGATCATCGTATCCAACCATTCACCCTACTCTACAAGTGCACCCCTAGACCATATCCCCCAACACTACATCTAAGTGATGCTTAAACACATCCATCCAGGGATGGTGATTCAACCACCTCCCTGGGCAACCTATTCCAATATCTCACCACTCTCTCCATGAAGAATTTTTTCCCGGTGTACAGTCTAAACCTACCTTGTTTCAGCTTGAAGCCATTCCCTCTGGTTCTGTCACTAATTACCCGAGAGAAGAGACCAGCACCAACCTCTCTACAATGTCCTTTCAGGTAGTTGTAGAGAGTGATGAGGTCTCCCCTCAGCCTCCTCTTCCTCAAACTAAACAGACCCAGCTCCTTCAAATGGTCCTCATATGATATATTCTCCAGTTCCTTGACCAGCATCGTTGCCCTCCTCTGCTCCTGCTCCAGCACCTTGTCTCTTCTATCTCTCTTGTACTGAGGTACCCAGAACTGGACACAGTATTCAAGGTGAGGCCTCACCAGTGCCGAGTACAGGGAGACGATCACCTCCCTACTTCTGCTGCTCACACTATTTCTAATACAGGCCAGGATGCCGTTGGCCTTCTTTGCCATCTGGCCACACTGCTGGCTCATACTCATTTGCTTGTAAATTAGAACCCCCTAGGTAAGAATGAACCTCTCTGTTTTTCACACTGGTATGCTGACTCCCCTTTTTAATATTATTCTAGAGTTATTAAAGAGACCTAAATGAAGCAAGCCAGTTTTAACAGAAAGAGTTAATTTAAAAAAAACAACAGTGAAACATATCAAAGTCACTGTATGTTCCCCCATGACTTACTGGCCTGATCTGTTCTTCACAAACTGTTTTTTCACCCAGTGTGTGCAGCCCTCTTCCACCAAGCACAAATCAGACTGAAATATTACATTCATTTACCACTCTATGGGTTACCTTAAATAACTTATTCAAAAACTTTCCCTTTCATGCATCTAGCCTGTCTATTACTTCCCTATTTTCTATTCTATCAGGGGTATTCAAAGTTTAAGTCTGGAATACAATGACTACATCAAGTCCCATTTCCCATTACAAGCAATCGTTTCCTATATCCCCTCTCAAACTTACCAAGATATTAAAACTGCAAAAGTACTGTCCTACTGTCTTCCTGAAAGCCTACTTTAGAAATCTCACTGTTTCCATAAACTGCAATGATCTAGGCTAAATATTCAGAAATTATGTCAACCATTCTAAACCAATATTTTTCCCTAAATAAAAACAGTGTAAAATACAAGCTCTGGTTCTCAACTGCACCTCAAGCAACAAAATACAATTCTACCAAAACCAAGGCCTCATTTACAGCTTTCATCTTGGTCCTTCACTATCTTCACGTTATATTGATCTCTTGACCATTCCAACTGTCATCATCAGTAAGAACTGTACTGAAAAAGAATTATAGTATTGCAGATTTTTTCAAATGCATCTTAAATTAATGTCTTGTGCTTTTTTCTACTGGGCACTACTACTGTTACTTCTGAAATATTCTGTTTACTAGAGAAATCTTTTCTGAATTGCAGCAGTTTATAAGTTAATTAAGAAACAGCCTGTTTGTATTACAAAACTATTAAAATACTAAATTGGTATTTTAAAAGCAAAACCTTAAAGTTACAAAACTGTTGAAGAGTATCTTTGAAATAACTGATTAATGTTACACTTTGGTAGGAGGCATACTATATCAATAGGTGTATTAAACCCACTTGGCTTGGAAATACAATAATTTACTGACCAGAGCAATAATAAAATCATCACTAGCATAAGTAGGTAGAAGTTATAACAAAATAAAACATTAAAAAGGGGGGGGGGGGGAGAAGAAGAGAGAACAATGTAAACCATGAAATAAAAAACTATCATAGCTAGAGAAATGTTTTCTTTCTTACAGCTAAGTATGGATTACAGAAGTTTGTATACAATAAAGACAAGAAGTTCCACAAAGAGATAAACATCAGTTGGTTTTTACTGTGGAACACTGAATTAATAAAAAATGCTGCTTGCATTCAGAAAAAAAATCCAGTATCTCATATTAAACCAGCATCACTGTAAAGGCTTTTCTGGAAACAAACATTGATCATTCCTAAAATGGTTTTGAAAAAACAAACAAACAAACAAACAAACAAACAAAAACCCACACACAAACAAACAAAACCAAAAAAACAACAACAACAAAAAAAACCCCTGTATTTTACAGCTGTTAAGTTTAAGAAGTAAATACCTAGCATATGCCAATTCTGCCTTGGAACTTGAATTAAAAACTTGAAAATTTCTTTTGTCACCTGTCACCAGGAGTAACAGTATTTACACATCAGTGAAGATTTTTTGAAAATACTGAATATGACCTACAACTCTTATTTCAGCATATAACTCAGGATAGAACCCAGTTACATTCCCAGAATTTTGCTGACAATACTAAGGAAAATAATTAAGTCATAAAATAATGTTTTTGTCCTTAAGATGTGAAAGGTTTTCTGTTTAGGTTCTCTCACACACATACTATTAATAGATATACTAAAAGTATCTGTTGGACAAAGATATCCTGATTGAAATCTTTATTTAGACAGAATTTTTAGACACCAATTTAACATTCCTCCCAGAATAAATCAGTAGAGGTTTTTTTGTGCAACCTTCACTATGCTGTAGGTTAGTTATATAATGACAAGAAGTACATATAAAGGAATCCAAAGACTACAACATGCACTGGATAGTTTAAATTTTCTATTGCATTTACTAAAAAGAGTGTTAGCTGTCTTGAAGCACAATGACAACATTAACGAACAATTTCTGGCGGTTTATATTAAGCTCACATAAACTTTACATCTTCATCTGATCTCTCAGTCCTTCTACACATAGAATCACTGACTACAACAGTATTTTTTTAGATATATCTGAGCTGCTTGTGTGTTTTTTTTTTTTTAACTACTCAGCTGCTACATCTGTTTGAAGATAAAAGTGCATTTCAGAAATCTACATGAATATTCAGATAATAAAAGGAAAGCTCAAACCACTTAGAGACAAGCTGTGCTCAGTAAAAACTCTTTTCAGTCTGCAGAAATAAAGGTTACTACAGCTGTGAATATTTTATGGAGATACTGTTTAATAATAAATAGTACTTACTGTTCAGAACTGTTCTTTATAATATCATCTGCTCAATATTTAGCAAAAGTGTACACTAATATACTGTTCATAAAGCAAATTTATTTTAACACACTGGGATATTTGTGATACTAAATTACACACACAAAAAAAAGAAAATCCAAGTGATTTACCTGGTGAAGCCTGAGATATGCAAGAGCACTTTAGATTTGAACAACAATTTTGAACAATACTGATTCTTTTAGATATTTTCAGTTATGGATAACAATAAATTAATGTTATCTTGGTACTGATTTTAAAAGCAGAAAAAAAAACCCAAAAGTGGTTTGACCTCTAATAAAAATAAGACTCTACCACTTGAAATCTCAAGTATTATCATTTGTCTTTCATATTAGGCCTGTGCATCTTGGCACTAAAAGGAGACTGAGGAAACTTTTTATTCTTATTCCAGAAAGAAAAAAAAACCCCACAAACCAACCAAACAAACCAACCCCCACAACACAAAAATTCAGTACAGTAGCATTTGTCTCAGAATAGTTTAAAACTCATATGTAGTTCCCATGGAGATTTTGCTTGATAAGCTTTTCTTCCTAAAAGCAAAGCATCTCATAGAGATTGTGTCTATGTTCGATTTACCACAGTCCAATTCTGCATCTCATGAGCAATTCAAGCTCCCATAGCATCTGCTGATAGATAAGGCCATGTTGGATGGGGCTTTGAGCAACCTCTAGTGAAAGATGTCCCCGCCCACAGCAGTAGGGTTGGAGCTATGATTCTATATGGGTGAGGAGGGGAGAACGCCACACTTAAATAAGCAAGATTGAACATGTAATAACTTGTGGGGAAAAAAGTGTGCATCAAGGATAAAACAGATGACAGATTTTTACTAGTTGGACTGACTTCCAGATTACTAACATTGCCTTTAATTGTCCTATTATCATAAATTATGTGTCATAAATTAAGGAAAAAACAAACAAAAAAACCCAAAACCAAAACAAACCTCCCAAACAAACAAACAAAAAACCCCAAACAAACAAAAAACCACAACAAAAAACAAACCACGAACATACACACAACCAGCCCCGGGGATTCTGCATATACACAGATCTAAGTCTGCATCATTGCAGCAGGTTCATCTACCAGTGAGCTGTCCAACACCTACTCTTTTCTCATGCTTTGCTCAGAACATGTTTATTTATCCTATGAATCAATGCATGGCATCGTAAAATATCCCATCACTAATAAAAACCAAAGAAGAAACAAAAATGCATTTTTTTTTCATTCCTGCATTTGATTAATTTGTTGCAAAAATTAATACTAATATTGTGAAAGAGGAAAAAATCTGAAGACAAATTAAATTTCTACATTTTGATCTAAAAGTCATATATTCCTAATGATGTAATATTTAACCTTCTGAAGAAATACAGGCTTAATTTAAAGCTTTAAACATAATTTATTTCTTCATCTGTAACTAGTGCAGGTTAATGCAATGTTATGTCTGATATACACTATTATAAAACCATCCTCCTTGACATATGTGAACTCTGTTCACAACTGAAGCAGAAAGCCCTGGCTACTAGCCAACAAGAAAGGGTGACAGCTTTTCTGTTGTTTGACAAAGGTCAAAACACTGTAGGTATAAATGCTGGGGAAGATGAGAAAAGTGTCATGTATTATGTTTCTGTAACAAAATATCACTGTTTCGTGAATACTGTAGAAAGATTGTACACTGGCTAACTTTGAACACAGCCTAAAAGTATTCCTATAGCATTTCAATAATACTTGGAAGAAGAAGAGGCACTAACATGTTTGTTAATTTTTACTACATCCTACCACTGTATCACAGATATATGTGGAATGCTTTACAAAGAGAACAATCCTACAGCCATCCATCCAGATAAGATCCTCTGATCCATGGGGAAAAGATCTGATGGTAATTCTTAAATGGCCTCATCCTGAGAGCATCAGAAAAAGCAAGCCTCTGGGCAAAAACCTCACAATATTCACGGCTCAAGGAAAGAGAGTACATCTATTTCATTTTGGTTTCAAAATAGATGTAAGCTCTCATTGAGAACCTAAGGCTGGGAAATCCACTTAGTTCAGCAAGACTGGATACTTATGGGTTAGATAGAAACAAAAATGTTCAATCCAGAGAAAACAGACAAAGGCATTTCTTAGCAGTCCATGAAATCCAGCCAAACGGCCTTTTCAGTTAGCCTATAGAGAAGCTACTAACACCCTCAAAATGATCATTCAAGTGACATCACATCATGTTCTTGATAAAAGGAAATGGGTGTTTTCTGAAAATCCTTTTTGTTTGGATTGTATCATCTGGCTCTCTTTCTGAAGGCAAACATTAATTCCTGTGATACTGTAGTTCACTAACAGGCATTTAGAAAGATCAGAGGATAAAATAAAGAGGGTAATGCTATTTAAAACAAGTAACATTTGGGGGCATGTCATGTCAATACAAGATTTTAAAGCTGCTGTACTGCTATTTCCTTATCCCTTCATTTGAAACACTTTTTTTCCCTGTATTATAGCTTGTATTTTAACTGAAAAGGCCAAAAATGTTGGTTTGTAACAAAAATGTCAAATAGCATTAAGCCATGGAGTCTATAGTCAATTTTGAGGCTTCTCTGTGCTGAAAAGTGAAAAACTGTTGTCTGCCATTTAAAGCAGATGTATGATACTTTTCACACCTCACTCTCAAGGACATGGCAGTAAGCCAGTCAGTCAAGGAAGGAAGCCTGGTTTTATTAAATGTGATCAGTTACAGAGGACTGTAACTTCTTGTAACACTGTTGCATTGAGCAGGATTATTCTTACATGAAGAATAATGAATAAGTTTTTACAATTTTTACAATTACTCCTGCAATTTCAATGCAGACAGACCAGAAGGTCTTCTCTTGAGATTGTAACAACAGGTCTGTCACCAGTAGAGCTAATAAACTAAACTTCTCCAAGTGTATGCAATCATATCCATAACTTAACTTCTGTTTGCTGTAACCACCCCCCAAAGAAGACACATTATACCACATCATTTCATGCCTATGCTGGCTCTGCCCTCTGCCAGGCCTAGAGGATTGCAGGCTGTCACATCAAATTCCATTTAGCTCCTTTTTCCCATACAGTTCAATAACTTCAACATAAAAATCTCACCAAAGGTTAAATTCTACAGCATACCAGGACTCTGCTCAGGACACAAGGAAGTGTTTTACTACGGTATAACTAAAGCATGGGCAACAGAACTTCTCCCACACTTGAAGTGTTGTCAGTTGAATAAAAAGAGTATTAAGAAGTGAAAAGTCAGGAATCAATCAACTTATCAATACGAAAACTTTCATGGGAATGAGTTTCAATATTCATATCAAGTCTGAGGGGAAAAAAGCTTTAATTTTTGTCAAACAACCCTTCCTTCTTTCTAGAGTTTTTTATTTAGAAATTTAAAGTCCCATGACTTTGGTTTTATTTTTATATATTTTTCTTTTGGGTACTGTTTTAAAGGTAAGCTCTGAATGGAACAGTCTTTTTTCTTTTAGGAGAAACCTGGGAGAGAACACTTCCAGTTTGAAACAATTGCTACAATCAATAGGTACAATAAACTAAACTAGGTTTAATAAAATATTTAAAATACAGCTGAAGCATCTGTACACAAGCAAATACTTCTAGAAGTTACATACCAAATATAAGCAGTTTTCTTTAGTAAGCTGCTAATATATTTTTAACTCAGTTATGTTATGTGTACCAAAATGAACTACAAGAGGGCCTGACTCAAACTTTAAAGTTGTATGTGATAAATACATACATACAAGACATCAAGATCAAACTACTCAACTTTTAGTTTTCAAAGGCATTTTCTCTTCTAAGACTTTCATTTGAATTACTAGCAGATTGTACACTGCAGGAACCCAAATTAAACATTGATTTCATACTAATTTCATCTTCATTTCCATCTGCACAGTAATTCCCATTAAGCTGCATAAATAACTTTAAGAACAACTACCAGCCCCGTGAGCTTAGAAAATGTTTTTATCCTCATACTTAATAAAGTAATCTTCACAATTTCTTATTCAGCTTTAACGTGTTTTTTAATTACTTTCATTTCCCTTGCTTGATCTAACTCATTAGGACTTTTTACTGTGGCCATATATCCCCTGAGTTCCATAAGCATTCTGTCTTATTCATGACAGTAAAGCTACCAAATCAAGCTCTAAAATGCTTTCAAGTTTAAAAGCTTATTCGTATCATAAACAGTGGAGTCTTTTCCTCTTTATTTATTGCACTTACATTTGGAACAAACAAGACAACTATATGCACAGAAGCCAGCTCACACATGGAAGGATAGCTGGGTTTAACAACAAACAGTTTAAATAAATACTGCATCCTGTGACATCAGGATATTCTGTTTAATACAAACATTGACAAACTTATTCCTGCAAAAATCAGAAGAGCTTTTGAAGGCAATTTATAAATAGTCACTGAAGTCAACAAACACTGACCTCTGCCATGTGACTTGTGTGATCTTGATCTTCATTGCACAGTGAGGTCAGAAGGCTATCAAGATAGTTTTATTTTCAAGAATTATATAAACCCATTTATATAACAAATAATTCTGTTAAAAAAAGCTAAGTTAAAATTTCTGAGGGGAAGATTTTTGTACTACATATATATGGCATTGAAAGTTTCTGTACAATGTGAAATATTTGAAGTTGGTGCCAAATTTTACACCTAATGTTTCTAATACTCTTAATTGGTCTGAGGGATGAAATTATGTACTTTGAAACCAAACATTCCTTTCATAATGTCTGGATTTGTATGTAGTAGAAAGACTTGCTATTAAGTAAGCAAAAACCCCACACTTTCACCATTTTCATCATCTCTGAAGGGATATTTAACCTGAGATGTAAAAGCAAAATGTTTTCAGTTGTTAGTTATTATTCACAGCTGGGTTCCTGTGGGAACATTTTCTGCATCAGTGTTGCCATAGTAATTACTATAGAAACCTCTGAATGCAATGGAGTAAAACCTGTTGAAACTATTGTACCATTAATGCTCCATTCAAAATACCAAGGATAGAAAATACGCACTTATCTTTACTTCTTCCAGTAGCAAGTTATGTTTTCTAATCCTTTCCATATAAATACAGTAGCTATATTACAGTTGTATAGGAAACTTTGTTTTTCCACAGTGTTTTATGAAACTATAAGGAATAATATAGTTTGTTCCAGTAAGTCATATCAGAGAAGTCTTTAACAAATATGCCAGAGATTATTTGCTTTCAAAGAACATTTTTGAGCTATTTGACCTTGCACATATTGACATCTAACATTGTCATCACATAAGCCTGTACAGTATTGATGTGTCATTTCCCCCCCTTTCAGTGTGAATACAGAGAGCACCAGAAGACAAGGGCAATATTCCTACTTATTGCAGCAGCTGAAATAAGAGAGTCATAAACCACAAGAGAAGAAATTAAATAGAAGGTGATCTCATCAGTGATGATGGAAAATTATTTACTGTTTCTTTTATGGTCAGTGATACCAGAACTATGTTGGTAGCCATGATAGTGACAAGTATGTAAGATAAATGGTCCTACTTCTTTTCAGCATGTGAAATCCAACAAAAAAATGCTATTCTATACCCTGATGAAAAACTGTTATGAAAAGAGTTCAATACTCATCCAGTACTCTCCTGTCCTGGTTTTGGCTGAGACAGAGATAATTTTCTTCCTAGTAGCTGGTAGTGTACTGTGTTTTGGATTTAAGATGAGAATAACGATAACACATTGATGCTTTAGTTGATGCTAAGTAGTAATTATCCTAAGTCAAGGACTTTTCAGTTTCCCATGTTCTGCCAGCAAAGAGGCACACAAGAAGATGTGAGAGGAGCATAGCCAGAACAGCCAACCTGAACCAGACAAAAGGACATTCCATACTACAGAACATCATGCTCAGTATATGAACTGGGGGAACTGTCCAGGAGGACCCATCACAGTGCATGTATTGGGCATCACAATGTCAGCTGGTGATGAGCAATAGCACAGTGTATCACTTGTCCTTCTTGGATTTTATTTCTCTTTTTTTTGTTATAATAGTAATGAAAAGGAAGATAATACTGTATTTTACTTAAATTATTAAACCGTTCTTATCTCAACCCATGAGTTGGGTTTTTTTTCTGCAATTCCCCTCCCCATCCCATGGGTTGGGGGCAGGGAGCAAGCAAGTGGCTGCACAGTGTTTAATTGACAGCTGCAGTTAAAACACAGCATCTCCCCGCCTCAAACTAAAGTGGGGCCTTTTGCATTAAATACATTAATGGTGGTTTAACAGTGCTGCAAGATTCATTGACAGCATTATTTGTCTAATAGCCCTATAGGCAGACCTTCCAACCTTGACAACTTCAAACTGAGCAAGAATAGGTATGCAGCCATGTGATGAGTCAACTGCTTGGGAGAAGGGGCATGGCAATGAAGAACACAGAGAGCTCAGCCTTGCACATCTGATGCTCCAGTATGGGCTCATTGATAAGCATAAAGATTAGTAAGAAGCTGCTTTCTCATTCCTAAGAGAGTATGGTGGCACAGAAATTAAGTGAAGCAGCTGCCACATCCTATGCATGCATGTGACCTCCTGATCTCAATCAGATTATAAAGAACAGAGGTACAGCACTGAGCATGCATCATAACCACAGAGGCACCATCTTCTTTCAAGAAGACACCACCTCTAAGACCCCACACACTCACTCACATTCTGCAAGAGGCAGAGGCAATGAATATTGGTTTCCTGTGGAACAGGCCCTATGTTTCATCCCACACCTCAGCACACACTGTCTCTTGTTACCTCTGTGACACTCTTGCCATGAGAACGCTGTGGTTAACACAGAGCAACACTTCTGCTGGTAGGCTCCTGCCCAAAAGACAAAATGATCATGCTCTGTCAGCCTTCCTCACAATGGTGGTACTAACTGGGGCCTCACACCTCCACCCATATAGACAACTAGATTAAAATTTGAGTCTATTTGCTCTGATATTTTTTATACCTTTATAAAAATGAAACCGGGCAACAGGTTGAAAAGTTACTGGCAAGAGATAGACAGCACAGTCATATGCCATTTCCTGAGGAAAACAGGCTTTCTTTAAACCACATACATACATCTTTCTGCAAATCTGATTTTTCTAGGTACCTTAAGAACCAAAGTAAATAGTTTTGTCACTACCAGCTCCCACTCCCTGCTATGCCCTCCTGAAAAAGATAACAGTTGAAGGGTTTGGTTTGGTTGTTTTTTTCAAATCAAAATGTCATAATTTTTTTCTTCAAGTATACCTACAGAAAGGGGAAAAAAGTCTGTTGTTCTCTGAATTATGATAATGAATCAACCACCTTGCTCACGGAAAGAAGTAACATCATTTTCCCCAAAGTTCATTGAATTAGATGGCTGTTCTCAATAGAGAAAAACTAAAAATCACTAGCAAGTGAAAAACAATGTTAAACCTAAACCATAAAGAAATATATATTAACACTGTGTCTGATATGTAACCAAAAGCTTTAAGATGATCATTCTAAACTTAACTGCAACTTGAAAAGAAAATGGGGAAAAGAAACATAATATTGTCTTTAAACAGAAACCTGATCAAAGCAATTACAAGCTCAGTCTAGTAGAGTGCAGAGTTGCAGTAAACTTGTAATAATACACGACTCCTACTGTGAGCAAAAACCTCAACCAACAGAAATTTGCCCTATAGTTCATTCAAGGTTTAACTGCTACAATTCTATTAATACATTAAATTACCATATAATACATTTATTGTAAGCATGCTCTGGTATCATGAGTGTAAATCTTTGTACACCAGATTATAATGTCCAATAGACAACACCACATAATAAGAGTGTGTTCTGACACCTTTACAACAGCTTCATACAAACCCCTTTCCACTCTTACACTTAAAGTGTATGAGTCACTGTGTAAAGAACCTGAAATTCTAGATATCTGACTTTCAAATAAATACATGTATGTAGAATGTTTTCCCACACAAGTTAGCACTGACAAACAAGGAAATTCATGTGCTTTATTAAAATTTCCACTTCATGAAGTTTGTAACAAAGCAAGAAAACAAGCATCCATACTGATCCCAAATTTTGTTCAGTAGCACCAAAGTTTTGTTTACCTGAGCAATTTCTAAATTGCTTGATTAGGCTGAGAAAAAGTGTTAGCAGCTTTCTTGGGGAAAAGGAAGCTTGTTGTTTCATCAGACTACTAACTATCCTCAACCATACTCCTAGCAGATGCAAAATCCTAAATCAGCTGTGATCTGATGATGGATGAAACAGTTCCTGGGACCACCAACACCTTGAGAAAAGAGAGTGTCACAGATTCCTTGCTGGACAAAAACCATTATTTGGATCACTAATTAAAACAGCTTGAGTTGAAATGGGCACGGAAGTAACACTCAAGATCTTTGATGGAACTTAACACAAAACCATTTCCTTTAAATAATAACACCAGAGATTCAGAATAGAAAACAAGTTTTTGTTGGCTGTAGAGTCGTTTGTCAACCTTCCTACCTGTCCTTTATGACAATTATGTGTTTCTGTAGAGAGAACTCAGTTGCTGACAGGCTTTAGGCTGAAGCATCGTTGCAGAAAAACATGATCACATCCTATCTGTACTGTTTATTAGAAAAACAAAGAGAAAAAATATTCATGGGCTGTGTTCCTCAGGGAGGCAGGGACAGCTGCTTCAGTTGCATGAAGCTGCCACATTAATAGAGGAATATAAGAAATGGCTATGCTGTTTATGACCACAAGTTATTGCATACAGTTTTGTACAGAGTAAGGGGACATTTCACGGTTGTCTTGTTGTGAACAGGCTAGACAGGAGCTGTGAAAGAGACCTCCTCAGGTTGTCAGGAGAAAACTATGCAAAGCACACACACAGACCTGAAGGGCACAGCTGGTCATAAAAAAGTGCTGTCTTACATGCACGGCATACATACACACTATGAGCAAAACTATATAGGAATAACCTTTAAAGAGGAAAAGAAGAAACAGTTCAGGTGCTAGGAGAATTCAGCTTTTCAATACCTTGATATAAGCACTAAAAAACTACAATGAAACAAAGCATTATAATATTAAGTCCTCCAAAGCAAAGGACAAACACCAGAAAGTGAGAGAAGTTTGTCTAAGCCTTCAATAAAAAGAAAGCTTTATGTATTTTTGAATACCCTATGTAGTCACCAAAGAAAAACGAGACAACAAACATCAGTTCACCTACTGTTGGTAAATACAGCCCCCTGCTGCGCAAAGTACACCACTCTGGATCGTTGTATAAATTTCACCACATCATATTCTGACAGATTGGAAGGCAAGAGTGAAGGGGTTTATTATCATTCTGTTATTTCAGGAAGAATAAACCAGCAGATTAGCAAATAACTGACAGTGTTTAAGGATAAACTAATCTAGCCTCCTAAATCCTAACTTTTCTTCCTCCTTCCTTTGTATTTACATTGGTGGGCATTTCACACTATTTTCTCTGTCCCCATGTCAACACAGCACAGAGGAGAAAGAGGAAAGAGTTTGTTAGGTCAGTTTTCGGTTCAAAAAAGGAGGGATAACTGCAGGAATTAAAAAAACACTTACAGAATGATGGCACAGAAAGGATGCTATATACAAATAAAAGCTTATCATCACTTTTCCTGCCTGCACTTTGATACAAACCACTTATTGATTGGTAGTTGATTTATGTGACTTCACTTACTGCTTTCATTTAGACAAATAACAGATATGAGAGCAATGGAAACATGCCTAAGCAAGCCCAGTTACATCTTGCCAGATCTTAGAGGTCTGCATTGTAAAAATATAATACAATATAAAGTTTTGGATATGAATATTTCTAACGAGATTGCAGCAATAGAATTGTTATAACAGTAAATTAAAGATTCTCCTTTTTTTTTTTTTTTTTTTTTTTTTTAAGTGAGTGCACTGTTTGGGGCTTCTTTTTTAATCAATTAGGTCACATACACCTTGCATTATAATCTATAGAATAAAAACTACATTACATGGCTTTCGAGATAGAACCATCTTTATCCTACTGTATGGTGTGGCGCAGGGGAGACACCAAGAACAAAACAAAAATGAGAGCTCCCCTTCTTGGAGATAATTTGCTGCTCTGAAGTATAGCGGTAATTTAATTCACTTTTTAAGATACAGCTTTAGAATCCATTTTTTAAATGAAGACTTAACTAAGTGGAAAAATACACAGTTAGCTTCTGGCTTTCACCACTGAGTGTAAAACATGACAGCAAAGATGACGATACAGCAGGAAACTGTACTTATATTTCTGATGATAGATCAGGTTAGTTTTTCTCAGTTTTGCTCTATGCTTCGTAGAATGATATCGAACATCAAAGTCAAGGGGAAAAAAATACACATTCTTAATAGTACCAAATATAAGGAGATATTCTGAAACATTTACAGGTATTTTTGATAGTAACACACCCAACTCAGATACTAAACAGCTCTTCTATTACAACTTCTAAGATTTTCATTATATAATGTTTATTGTTTAAGATTCAAGTATCACATCATTTAATATTTAATTTAGCTAGAATCAAACATTTTTGGTAAAGAAATTAAAATTAAGGCAACTGCATTGGGTCTGACTGAGCTGGAGTTAATTCTCCCCATAGCAGCCCTCCCACTGCTGTGCTTTACATTGAGAGCTGGAAAGGTGCTGATAACACCCCTGTGTTGTGGGTACTGCTGGGCAGGGCTCAAAGAGCACCAAGGCTGTTTTTTAACACTCCCCCTGGAGTTGGATGGGGTGGACAAGATCTTGGGAAGGGACAGAACTGACCCAAACTGACCAAAGGGATATTCCATACCATATGACATCAGCTGAACTATAAAAGCTAGGAAAAGGGGGGGTAGGGGCATCGGCTTGTCCTCCAGAGCAACTGCTACGCATTTGGAGACCTGCTTTCCAAAAAGGGCCAGACGTCACCTGCTGATGGGAAGTAAAGAATAAATCTTTGTTTTCTTTTGCTTCTGTGTGTGGCACTGCTTTGCTTCTTCGTTAAACTGCTTTTGTCCTAGCCCATGAGTTTCAACTTATTTTCTTCTCCCTGGTCCAACTGAGAGGAGGCAGGAGGGAAGTGCTAGAGAAGTTCGGTGGGCACTTGGCATCCAGCCAAGGTCAAACCACCAAAGCAATGCGAAAACATAGACCAATACAAGAATTTTTCATATGCTATTGACAGAAGTAGAATACAGTAGTCATAACCAAACATGTAGCAAATGTCTCAAGAGATGTAATAAGAGAAATTATCTGAAGTATGACCTAGAGAAAATATAATCACATGTAGAAAATGCAGATGATAGCTTTATCCAGGAAGCTGTGATCTTTCACCAAACGAGAAAAAAATAAAGCCCTTTCAAACTCCCCCACCGCCCCCCAACTAAGAATTACCTATAAGCCTTAGCCCAGTAAGATGGCTTTTGAAATAAGAAATCATTAAGTTTCACCTCTGTTTATGTATCGTTATGCAGTTTCAGAATAAAGCAAAGGGCACGGTGGGAAGGGGAAAGGAGATGAACAACCAGAAACCAGAGGGAAAACAGAGGGACACCAGTGGGTTCAACACCGAATGCAACTTGTTCCTTGGCCTAGCTGAAGAAAACAGCCTCTCTCACTTTCGTCCCAAGCCTGCCACCTTGTGGGATTCAGACTCTGGCCAGCATCCAAGCTGAAAGCTTTTTCTTCATTCTTAAAGCTTCAATCAAGATTTTTTTTTTTTTTTTTTTTTTTAAATCCCATCCAGGATGAGGAAATGCAATCCATACCGAGTTTCATAAGGCACGATGATTAAACATATGTTTAAACTCGTATTTGCCTCTGGGGCGTATTTTCTTCAGTTACAAAGCCCATTTCGTGTGTACATGAGACTTTAGTCAGCAGTTGGCGACTGCTCTTACTTTAACCATTTCAGCACATTCTCATCTCTCACTGTTTCTGGGTGTGCTACAGAAGCTGATATGAGTCATCCTCTCCATGTTCTACATCACTCCCTGGATCTTCACCCACTTCCTTTAAGGGACTGGCTCTCAGGCTGCAAGTCCCAATGCAAATGATTCTTCCATAATAATTTTCAATTCTACTACTCCTTTTATGGGCAGAGAAGTACGTGAAATGAACTATGAAAGTTAGGTAACATAGAAGTAATTTATCTATCTGTTTCATTAGAATAGTGTGTCATAATTGTTAGGTTATGCTAACTATCCTGAATATTCTTCAGTTTTCCAATCCTGAATATTTTTCAGCTTTCCAAGAAGAGTATTTCCCATCTTTGCAATTAGATATTACTAGAAAGGCCTCTTGCAAATAACATTTAACACTTGAGATAGATAGATAAAATTAATCTACAATTTACAGGACTTGCTTTTTGCAAATGTAACCTTGTATTCTCCAAACATGTTTGTGCACTTTGTAATCACAAACATCTGCAGTTAAACTGCACTTGACTAGAGCCATTTTAATTCAGTTCTTCAGGACAAGTAATTTCTACGAATTGAACATGGTCATAGGAGAAACAGGGAAAGCTGTTAAACTTGTTTCTCTTCTCAGTCTGATTCCAGACACATAATTCTTCCTTCATCAGTTAGCAGCTGGCAAAAGCTGCAACAGAATTACCATGATTTACGTCACAAAACCTTACTTCCCACACAAGTTAGGAGTCAGCCCGAGTACATATCTGTCTTTGAGCTATAGTATGCAGCAATGTAGCTACCCTCTTCTGATCCTCATTAAAGGAAGAAGGGTTGTGTGATTAAAGGCACTTTGCATTAAGGTACCTACCACAGGGTATCTACATACTACCTCACCATGAAAATGCAGATTTTCAGCTGCTCAGCACTGTTTCCCTATCTTCTGCTCACATTGTAGTCATGGGCATGTCAATTCAAACATCTTTTTTATCCCAGTTGATCCTGTTATCTCTATTTGTTGGGTGTTTTTTTAAAAAGCAGATTTAAAAAATATTTTAAAATGCTTCAAATGTATTTTGCACAATACCCCAGAAGATCTACTTTATCTATACCAAAGAGTTTCCAAAATTTAAAGCTCAAATAAAACAATAATCAACAGACATTAACATAACTCAGATGTTCAGGGAGTGATCTTGTATCCAGCCACTGGGCAGAACTTCAATGTAGAACCATTTTTTTCTTAATAACTAAAATCACATTAAAAGCTAGCTGTGCAACTCTAAGCCTGGTGGGTCCTAAATAAGTCAAGGACTAAAAATAGGTTTGGCTCAACAACAGCTGTTATCAACCTAGAATTACAAAAGTGAGAAAGCACTTCACAACTGAGATCAGAGTTCAGTCACAGTAAACCCAACCACTACAGGCTGAATGGACTGTATTGCAATAGATACGCTACATAAATATTTCTAGGCACATGATGTTTTCTGGAAAGTGTGAGAGTGCAGCTAAAAGACATTTAGGGCAGTTTGAAGCTTTCCCTCCTCCATCTACCCTCTTGTCCCCATCTTCCACCCTACACAACTTGGTTGTTTTAAATGCTAATCTGCATTTCTTGACTTTTTGTCACTCTATTTTTATTTCTTTTTCCCTTGCTTTTTTGTTTCTCTCTCTTTTTTTTTTTTTTTCTTCCCACTGTCTGTGACATAAAACAAGGCTTGTGTCCTAAAGAAAATGTGCTATTAGAAGCAGGCTGGCAAAATTACTGTCTTCAGCACTCTTAAGTCATTTTTTCAGTGGAAAAGCTTTTAATAATACACTCAAGTTAATTTTACAATGAATTAGTCCCAGTAAAGTCAACAGAACTTCATGGTGTTCACAGTATTAAACAAACTGGGTATCTTCACTGTTCCAATTTTAACTTTGTGACACTGTATACAATACTTAAGAACTGACAAGAGGGATTGGATTCTAAGAAAAATGTCTTTCAAGTAATCTTATATCATTCCTGAACTGGATCTATAAATTCTTACAGCTTCATATTGCTCCACTGAAATCAATACTCTGGCTACACGAGCATTCCTCCTTCCTTTGATTAGACAGCTACATACTGTATGTATATTTTCTGAAGCCAGAAATGTTTTTCCAACCATTTAAAATAATGTTCACATATGAAGCTTTTCACAAGCCCTAGAAAACAAGTACACTGAATACTGCATCCTGTTATGAAACAGTACCAAAAATAAAGATCAAAGATACATTTTTATTCATAAAGCTAATGTATTAAAATAATTATTATCTAAAGGAGTATGACATTGGGTCCATTTATTTGAGATTACTTTTCCTTTTCTATTTTGTAACTATTTTACTATTTCAGGTTAAAACCCAGTATCTTTGGCAAAGAAGTACTAGCAAAGCGGTCAAAAGCTGTGAGTCCCCACTTTGGTCACTGTATCCTACCCTATACTTATTACAGTTTTTCACCCTCCAAATTTTACTCAACAACAGTATGCAAAGCTGTGCTACATATAAAACTACTGAAATAAAATTAATCTCATTTGGGGAAAGGAATTTTTAACCAAAATTATGTTAATCTAATACACAGAATGAACCAGTATAGCACTGGCACAACAGAGGTGGTGGAAAGTAAGGGTGAAAATAGGAATGGAGAGGCTAAAGTGTTTTAAATGAGCTTCACTGCAAAAGCCAGATTTATTGTGACACTTCACTCCTGAATGTTTTCCCAATTTAAAAAATAAAATTAAATTCTGGTATGCTTCAGTTAATTATTTCCTGTGTCTATTTATAATGTTCTATTTCATGTTTCTAAGAAAAAAAAAAAAAAGGAAAAGAAAAAAAAGAAGACAACAACAGTAAAAGTAACAGCTTTGGTCCTAATTATATTCCACAATATACCACATCCCTTGCCTAAGGAAAGGAACAGCCAAGCACCAAAAAGACCTGAAATCATAAACTCTGAAGAGCCAAAAGTAAGAAGAGTTCTACTGTCTTCATCAATCACTTATGACATTAAGAAAAAAAAATATTTTTTTTTGTGACAAAAAGTTGCATTTATTTTAACTTGCACAAGCTTTTCTTGGTAATTGTCACTGAGTAAAGCAAATCATTAATTTGCTAACTAATTACTTGGATTAAAATTTTTTTAAAAAGGCATAAGAAACTGGGATCCATGAAAGTAATTTTATTAAGGTTTGGATTGTCAAGGTGAAGAATCCAAATTTAGTTTAAAATTACTAACTTGCTTCTTGTTGATGGGTGTTTTTTCCACTTCTTTTGACAGGCCTTAGTGAAAAGTTTCAAAATTTCATTATAATGATTAAATACAGCAAGTGCCATGATTTCATATATAGAAGCCACATTCTGGATAGCCACACCACTTAAAAAAACTGCTGGAAGAAAAAGAAAGTAAATCCTTGGTGTAGGCTTGGGTGATCTACTCAAAATCAGAGACAGAAGACCATTGGTTTTTTCCCCCTTTTTAAATAGCAAACTCCAGAGAAGTTTATGACTTGGACTATTTAAAAAGTAAGGGGGGGGGGGGGGGGTTAATCTCTTTTTGGAACACAGTACACAGTTCTTTTTTCCCTAATATTTGTTTCTGGCAAATATTTATAGTTTTCTTATCGGGGTAACAGCACATACTTAACTAAAGGAATGAATATTGGATTGTATAAGTAATACACGCCTGAGAACAAAACATAAACTTGCTTCAGCGTTCCTCCATATAGCTGGTCTAGTTTTAAAGATAGCAGAAGCCAGATGCACAAGAGCAAGTGTGCAGTCCATATATCCCTGAATCTCTGTATTTCCATATTATACTTTCTTTCCTGCCCCAAAATCTCAACCACATTAAATTTATAGGATAAATTTCTAGAATCGCAAGGACAGCCCCATGAAAGACATCATTTTTTATCTCCTCATGTTCCTTTCCTAGAATATCCCTTTAAATAGGAGCAGTGCAATGTTTTGTAATGGTTATCTAGCCCTCATATAGATAATGCCAAGCTGAAGGGATTGTTATATTAATAATGAGCAAGAAAAGTAGGTTCTTCAACTTTGTGAGAAAACATTGAGGCATCTTCCTGCAGAGACTGTTTCAGACATGAGGCCACAGACACATGTAAGGCAGATGGCTGACCCAGTCTCATCAGGAGGACTGCACAGCCACAGCTGCACGACGAGCAGCAGTGCTGTGCATCACACCAGCCAATGTTAGGAGTTAAGATCCTGTCAGTGTCTCTGCACCCTAGATATGTTCACACTAACATATAACAGTAAACGTTTCTCTTTCAGTGTATGCAATTACAAAGCTGGTTTTTGCAATTAGTGTTTGTAATACCCAAGTTTAATATCAAGTTTGTCTTTCTTCTCACTATATAGACTGGAGATTCAACAGCTCCCCTTCCCCAAAAAGTCACCAAAATAATAGTTAAAAATCGTCATTTTCTCTACAGTAACTTTATTTAAAAACAAGTTATTCTTCTATAAAAGTTTAGTGCAGAAACTTGACTGTAATTCCAGCCCCTGATGAAACACTAACTCTTAAAAAACGACAGAGATTCCACAGTAAGTGGAATCTTAAGTTCTCACATAACTTACTTACGACTGTTACTTGCATGCCACTGCGCTCTCAGCCAAGATAAGCACCAGTAACCACATGCTTTTATAGATTACAAAAACACTTCCATCACAGATTGGAAAGGAAAACTGAAACCAAAACAACCTAGCTGTTACAGCAGCAGGCAAACAATACACAAAAATGATTTAAAGACATTTCTGTCCCCAAACCCAGTTTAAGTCAAGTTATAAATACAAATACACCAAGAATGCACTGGAGTCCACATGTAACAATGTTTGTTTGGTTAGTTTTAAAATGTACAGATTTATTTCTTCAGAGCCTCTGTGTAGACCACCTGGACCACAGCTGCAATGTCAGGATCAGCCAACAGTCTTGGCTATAAGTCTTGGCTACAAGTGCAGTGAATTGGGATGATTAGGCACTTCCTAACCATACCTGAAACTCCTGCTGCCTGACAGTGAGTTAGGACTATTAGGCACTCCCTAACTCTACCTGAAACTCCTGTTGCTTGGGAAAGTCCTGCTGCTTGGATCAGAGCCCACTCTGGAAGGAGACAGAAATACCTTACAAGAATTGTAACCAAATGAAAAAAAAATGCTCACCACAGCCAATTATCTTGCAATCCTATAAATAACGATCCTAAATAAGACCTTTAAGAACTCTCCAGGATCACAGCAGGCTGTGACCCAGTATCTCCTCCTGAGCCGGGACACCACTCAGGGTAGATTTTGCAAAGATTTCTAAGAGTACATTTCATGAGGATTTTGAAGAATACATTTTCCGAGGATTTCCAAGATCACCTGCTGATAAAGGCTAACAAAGGGATCAAAGATCATCTGCTGACAAATGCTGATGAAGGAGAATACTAATTCACTACAGTTCGATTTTGTGAGGTTTCAAACATCATTTGGTAACAATAATTTACAAGAATTTAGACGGAGAAAAAAAAATCTCAATCATAGGTTAACTTCTATATCTCTGTGTGTGCTTGTGTGATTTGATTTAGGAATCTTTGTTGTGAGTCTTGGGTGAACTGTGCCATTTTCAACTCTAAGTCACTGTGCCAATTATAATAAATTTTATTAAATCACTATGATAATTGGTATTGTTAAAAATCATACAACCTAATCTTGTGATTTACCTTTAACAGTGGTAATAAATCTTAAATTTCTGCTACCTCAAATTTACCTAGAATCAATAATCACTCATCCACAATCAAGCCTCATGACAGGCAGCTTTCAGAGAAATTTCTTATAGAAGTGAAGGTGATTGTCATAGAAATACAATAGCATTGCATACTCAGTAAGCAACATAACAGAGGACCTGGAGACAGAAATGGAAAGCTAAGGCACCACAAACTCAGTCATGGAAGGCATCTAAAGCCCCAAATGTCAATTATTAGTTTTAAAAAGCTGAAATGCTTCCTGACTTAATCAGGAAGAAACAAGGTGCCAGCTTGCTACTTTAACAGTAAGCACAGAGAAATTGACACAGATCCCACTTGCTTCCTTCTCTTTAGTTCCTTTCTTGCAATTTACAATATTAAGAAATTGAGAATCTGCCAAATCAGTAGCTTCCAGCATTTCAAGGCTCTCAAAGCCTTTCTTTGTTCAAGCACTCTTCCATAATAACTCAGATAGTGAATGGTCATAACATCAATTACTATCGGCTACATTTCTCAGTATTCCTGCTTATCAAGAACAGCTTAATTTGGTTCACACATGAACTCTGCTGTGGCACACTGCAGTTGCCAGACATTCACAGCAGTCATGCTAGTACTCCCCTGAGTATTTTTTTGTTTGGTTTTTTTGGCTGCTGTGATCTTGTGTATGTTGAGGGAAAACACAAACAAACAAATAGAAGCAAGTGAAGCACTGCAAGTTGGAGAATTCAATTAACTTTATCTACTAAAGGTACTAAACTATGCAGATATGAAATACTGATGAAATGGAATTGCTGAATCCTTACTAATCCTAACTAATAGTCACATTTTCACAAAAATAAAACAACTGAGAACGTATCAGAACATAAACATGTTTCAAGAATCAGACAGTGAAAAAAACAATCATAAATGCATGATGCAGCAATGTAGTGAAACACTGCACTTTATTAGGCCAAGAAAAAAAATTATTAATCTCTAGAACTCACAAAATCCCACAATATATAAAAAAAAAAGTTAGAAAACTTCAAATATATTCCACATAGATCTAAATGAAATTTTCTCCATTGTATTCACTGCACCCACAAGTAACAGCGAGTCATAGATAATACAGAACTCATCAGCCACATCTTGCATTCATTATACCAGATATACATCAAACTGCTACTCACCTTCTCAAATCAAAAACCAAACTAAACTTCCAAACAACATGATGCTCTTTTTACCAAGTAAGATTTTGGTTTACAAAATAAGAAGCTAGTAAAAGTTATATTGTTAGTTGATATGCAGGTTGAAACACACTTAAGAAGACAGAGAAGCACACCTAAAGTTGGGTTAAATATCTTTAGCTCCTTGTAATTCAGCACAAGCCTTGCAATTTTCTCCAAGAGATAACCTGGCTCTTTATACCACTTCTACAATCTAATACATTGCACTTCAATACAAAAGGGTATCACAAAACCTGTGACAGCATATATCATTCTCTGTCCATGGAGGAGTTAAATCTCAATATATCCTTAACCACTTAAGTGTTCATTGATTTATCTTGCAGTAATAAACACTTCAGTGTCAAGACAAATCAATCCAAGTTTCTACCACACCTGATTAGTACTCTCATAAACCATCACATACTTATAGCCAAAAAACTTCTAAAAGGTAAGATTTAATTTTCATTTCACATTTATCTTACTGATTTAAAATATTTATCAAGCATACATCCACATATACAGTGGTGACCACATAACCAGTCAGTGTAAATATTCTAGTGGTCATTTAAACCTTTATTTCCAAGTGCTATGCAAATTGCATTAAACTAACCCTACAATGTGAAACAACTCTCTACATCTCAGTGAATCACTACGTAACTGCCTATCGTAGCCAAAGATAAAGGGAGGGACTGAGAGCATTTCTGCTCCTGCAGATGAGCAAGACGAATTGTGGATATTTATTTAAACTGAAATACCAAGGTAATTTTATAATGTCTGAAGAAAAGGAATTTGGTTTATCTCCTAATTAGAACTCCTAAGCATTCTAGGATATTAATTAAAAGATCTATTTAGTTCCTGACGAGGAGAACAATTTCTGCTCTAGCCTCTGACTAATTTAATGAAAAATTGCAGGAACTCAATGATTTTAAAAAATAGCAACTACGACTGAATGTATGTCAAAGAAATTGTAGATGAATGCACACAAACAGTATAGACAAGAATTTGGAGGAGGAGGAGAGCTGAACAGATACAACCAAAGGCAAATCAAAGACTACTAGACAAGTAAATACCACTATTTTCCACCACGTTCCCTAAGGTCAATTACACACTTATAACAAATCATACCATTTGTTCACGATATTCTAATACTTGATAACATAAATTAAACTCTCCCTGTATTTTAGTCATTACCAAGAACTGCCATGAAGCATTTCAAAGAAATGCTATACAGAAAATGAAATTATATTGCTCAACACCACAAGCAGAATTAAAAAAATAAAATAAAATTAAAGAAATCAAAGGAACAATATGTTAAAATTCCCACCATCCCTAGATTTGGGAGTCAGAAGGGAAGCTCACAAGTCTTCCTTATCCAGCCTTTTCTTGCAAAGACTTTGTTTCTAGCTTTGATGGTGTTCCAAGAATAGTAAAATAGTGGGAGACATTTAAAAAGAATTTACTTTTCAGGTACTGTGATGTTGTTAATTTAATCCTACATAAAAACAAAATCAAGAAACATGATTTTCTGACAAGCATCCAGCAGGAAACATAACATTAATTTCTAGTATTTATTTAATTATTTAGCTTTTCAAGAGTATTTCTCAAGACTACATAAACAATGTTAGATTTTTGTCCATACAGTTGCCCTGCTTCCTGTAATGAGCTTATTTGGTTGTTTTCTACATGGTAAATAAATACTGTGACAAAAGCCTAGTAAGCCCTACTTCACAACAGCAAGTAAAAATCAGCAGGCTCAATAAAAGGATCTCTAATACAGCTGAAATAGTCTTGATGCCTTCTCAACACCTTCTTCCCTTCATGAAAACACCAAGGCAAGTGTTAGAAACTGGGTCATCAATGGCAGTTTTCACAAAATCATTGTCCTAAAGCATAAGCCTATGTGTACATCTACCATTGAACTGTGCATTTGGGTTTGTTTGTTTGTTTAATATTTTTTCCACATGTACAGAGTACATTTTACTTTTTTTTTTTTAATCAAAAATTGAAACTTGATTTTATAATGTCTCCCAGGGTATAAATCATAAGTCTGCACAATACTGAAGGGTACCTGTAATAGCATCACACAAGCATAGCAACAGAATTGGGAGATTAAGACATTAGCCATATGCAAAAGATTCCATTAGTACAACAGGTGCACCCTAAGTAAAGAAGAGTTTCTCCATTGCCCATCCCCCATGACACTCTGTCCCATGGTCATCTGCTAAAAGCTCAAAACCAAAATGAAAAATTATTTCATTATTGAACAACAGAGAAAGAAAAAGAGAAAAATTAATGCAAACTTTTACAACAAATATTTTTTTACTTAAAACTACATCTCCCAATATTGCTGTCTACTAACCTCTTAGAAAATTAGAAGTAAAGCTTACCAAACTTTTTCTTCTCCCATTCCTCCTCTGGCACACTGGTTTACTAGAGCAGGGTTACTCATGGTAAGTGCTGAGCTTTCAGAATTCATTTTTTTTTCTGCAAAGAAACAACAACATCAAAAAACATAAAAAAATGCAGTATAAATGAAGAGTTTGTTTACTAATTCACTAGAATATCAAAACTTTATGACAAGAACTTTGAAGACCAAATACAGAGTGTTTTACTCCCTTAAGCAAATGTCCTAAATCAATAGGATTAATTGGATGAATACATTGAGAAGGATTTGGCAGTTCTGTAGACTTTCCATTTAAGCCAAACTCAACACTGATTGTCTTTTGTTTCCTTGTCTGAATACATGCCAAAAGAGTTGATGTCAGCAAGCCTGTGTCCAGGACTATGCATAGTGTCAGTTATGTTAATTCAGAGCAGCAGTCACAGCTAGTGTTGCCATGGAATGATCCACACAACACTGGGGAGAACTTGTTGATTTCTGATATGTAAAGACTTACAGAAGCATTTTTGCATATTTTAATAACTTAAGATCCATATTTTGATAACTCAAGATCACACTTTGCTTATTTGCAGAAAATAACAGTTCATAACAATTCATTCATAGCTGAAGTCACTCTCAAATCAGCACAGACATATTCAAACTCTAGCTATACCACTTACCAAACTACAGCACTTCCAAAAAGCCAAAGGTGCTTCCATGGCAAGAACAAGTGAAGTCTCTAGACAAGGCAAGTTAATTTCACCACGAAACACTATTACTCTTTCTTAACAGGATCCACAAAGTTGACAGGGAACTTTTTACACCTACAGTACCTTTTTCCCCCCCCCATCCTTCTTTTAAAAGTCATCGAAGTAATCTTTTCTGACTTGAAACCTAGTTTCTATTATAATCAGCACAAAGACCTAACTGATTAATGGATAACAGGTTCAACTGTATATTAATTACTATCTACTAGAACACTTAGAAATAATGTTTATCAATATCTAGAAGGCAGAGGTCAGGAGGATGGGGCCAGTGTCTTTCCAGGGGTGCCCAGTGATAGGACAAGGGGCAATGGAAACAAATGGAACACAGAAGTTACAGCTAAACATGAAGAAAAGCTTTCTTCTTCTGAGGTTCACAGAGCACTGGAACAGGCTGCCCAGAGAGCTTGTGGTGTCTCTCTCTGGACACTTTCAAAATCCAGCTGGACATGGGGATCAAGTGCATCCTGCTCCGTGTGAACTTGCTTTAGCAGGGGAGGTGGACAAGATGATCTCCAGAGGTCCCTTCCAACCCCTACCATTCTGTGATTCTGTAAAATTATCAGAAAATAAGCTGTGCTTCTCAACAGAATAATCCCTTGCTTTCTGTAAGAAGGAATAAAGAATCATTTAAAAGCTGGTTTAACCTGTGTGAAGCCTACATCAAAATCTGACTTGACTTCATTGAGAAAATGTAAAATTGTGCACTATGTGTTCCATAAGTGGCAGGCAGATTAAGCCAATCTTCACAAAAGGACTTGAAGAGAATGCTGATCTTTGTTTGAAAATTCTGTCCATGCAGGAGTAAACAGCCCTAGCAAGCATGTTTCTCAGACAGAAGTACCAAAATTCCTTGATTCTGTGATTCTAAAAATCAGCAACCAAAATTTGATCCTGACTAGAACTCATATTGTGTTTTTCCCCTGCCCCTTGCTGTGAACAGAGAATGCAGCACTGCCATTCTGGAGAAAACAGCACAGCCTTACAAGAACAGACTCTTCATTTCAATTTTTTTTTTACATGCCTCATAGCAGAAAGAGATAGAAATTCTGCACAGTCTGCTGTGAGTAAATTTGTTCCTCTAAATCTTGTTTTAAAGATCCAGAAAATTCTTCTGAAAGGGAGAACAAAAACCTCACCTCTGTAAGGGCATGAACAGAGACTGTGAGCCGTCTGACCTCTTTTTGGACCAGTGCCTGACCTCAAATATACTCCTGATTCTGAACTGGGATTGGGGGGGATATCAGAATTAAAAAACAAACACACACCCAAACCTACAAACAACCAAAAAAACCCTCAAAGTACCAAAACCCACAAAACAACCAAAAAAACCCCAAACCACTCAAACCCAACAGCAACCCACAATAAAAAACAAACCACCAAACCCACCCAAAATCCTCATAATTCTAGAAGTTGCTCAGCAGCAGCGTTTGAAGTTACTCTTCTCTCTAGTCTATAATAGTGCAGGAAGAGGGGAGTTGTTCTTGAATATATTTTGAAGCAACAATGAAGAGTCTGCACTTAAATGTCTTCTGCAAAGTTCCCCTCTTTCAGGAAGCAATTTCCTGGCTGACAAAACTTATCTTTTGGTAATGAATTTCTACTCTACATTAGGAAATCCCAGATGCTTCAATGGTCATGCAAGTTCTGCCAACAAGAGTTTTACCTCCTCTTACAGTCACTTGTATTAGTAAGATCAAAGGTTCAAAGGAAGGTTAAAAGCAGTCTTCTCAAAGTTGGAAGATGAAAGATGTAAATCACAAAACCACAAGGTTGTCATTCCAGAAAAACAAACAAACCAACCAACCCAACACATACAAAAAAACCAAACCCAAACAAGTAACAACCCAACAAACAATTTGTATTCACTTTTGAACTAGTACTACAGCACTACAAGTGGTCGATGTATGACAAAACCAAAAAACACTGCACTCCCCATCCTTGGGAAACATCTAAGCAAACACTCCATACATATCTCTGCATTGAAACTTCCACACTGAAACTAGAATATAAGCAGAGGACAGAAGAGATAAAAGTTACTGTGTTATGAACTTTTCTATGCACAATCAATGATAAAAGGTTGACATACATCTAACAGAAAAATAAATTCAATATGGCATAAACCTAATTTATGTTTGCACATGTTCCACAAAGAAAATCACACTGTACTCCTTTCCCTCAAGAACCTTGGGGTCTTAAAAAAAATCTGCTTCTGGTGTTTTCTGTAACATTAAAAGAATCAAGAGAATACATAAATCAACATAAAAAAGCATCAAGAGCCCAAGATTCATTCATTCTGATAGCAGGATCTCATCCACCACACCTTCAGAAAGCTATCTATATACTGGATAAGACATCAGGCTTTTTTGATACTGAGAGTTGTATTCTTTCAAGACACACAGTCATGCAGTCTCTGCTGCTCAGTTTCCAATAATGAGAGATCTGCCAACTCACCCACTGACTAAACAAATGCACTGTTCACTTACACATGTGGAGAAGAGAGACATAGCAGCCAGCTGATACAGAGGGGACAGTATCAGACAGTTTCTTTCAATCATGCTCCTCCCTCCTCGCTGTTTTTGAGACGGAGGAGACTATTAAAGTTTTGAGACCAAGTGTCTGTTCATTGTTGCCATCCAGCAGCATTTCTTGTTAACATTGCGGAGGTTGGACAGCAGTGAGTCAGACAAGCTTCTGGAAAGCCATCAGGGATACTCTCCTGACATCCTATTCCTGACAACAGGTCTACACAGGTCCTAGTTCACTCTTCACAGGGAGAAACAGGTAATTAAACAGCTGATCCCCACCTCACTGACCAGTTTTATGGCCTTCTCAAAATACCAGAAGTTTTTAAGATTCCAAATGACAAATGGAAAAGTGTATCCATCTACACTTTGAAAAGCCAATTATACCAAATATTACCACTATTTCTTGTAATTTTTCATTAAAATAATTTTGAAGTATCTGCCTACAGGTTGTATCCTGACTCACTGTTGAGCCATAGACTGCTCTTTCTTCAGAATTTTTTTTTTTTTTAATCAAAACTTTTCTATTTTCAGATGTAGAAGGGGATATGTTTTTGGTTGGGTTTTTTTTTCCCAGCATTAAGAATATTTTTGTGAAAGCATTTCTAGTGAACGCAATATGCTTCAGTAGGCCTGAAATAAAATTAAATTGTTCTGTTGTGAAAAGTTATTGAAAGGCTTATATAAACAATATGAAGATATTGTTTATATTCAAAGCGAACCACAAAAAAAAAAGTTTAAACTGGCAAAGTAAAATTTTCTTTGAAATATACTAATTTAGGATTTATTCAAGCAGAACACTAACACTATACCCAGAAATCAGCCTCTGGTAATAATAATATCTTAGAAAATTAAATGCAATTTAAGAAGCTAAGGAACAACGTTTAGAAAAAAAAAAAACATACATGGTGTTCACAGGTGCCTCTTTCTATATCACCATCCAACTCTTGTTTGGACTTGAACTTTAGGGCATAGGCACCATACATGATGAAACTTGAAGAGGGAAAATAAATTTATCATCTTTCCTCTTAGTAACTTGAAGCCAGATGCCAAGGCAAGTCAATGAATATTAATTTAAAACACACTGCTTCAGACATACTCTGTTCCTTATCATCTGTTTGTACACTAAACTTTGACTGTTCCACATGAGGAACATGCACTTCAATTAAGTGTTGTCCTAGAGATTGTACTGTGCTGTAATAGGAGGAAGCAGGGAAAAGGCAATTCTAGAACAAAAACACAGGAAAACAATGTCAAAGACCTTATTTATAGCAGCTATGTTTAACACTGCTGTCACTATCTTGTTGAGGGAAAGGCCTTGAGAAAACATCAGAAATTTAGCATAGTCTTCCGTGATGGAGTATAGATTGTTTAATAGTAGAGCATCCAGAAGGAAGCATACACCCCAAAATTCCCTTATCTCCACAACACAACTCAATTTCATGTTTCCATTAAAATCAATAACTTTGACTATCTGAAGCACTATCAGTCCACCTGCCTTACAGTAGACTCTTACACCCTGTAATGGCAGAAAAAAGCCTAGTAGGGGCAAGCCACTGGCTCAACAACTGAAAAGCATGTTTAAGTGTATTTTATTCATTTGTATTTTGATTTAATTCTTTAAGTTCTGCAATTGCTCTTTAAAGGGCAAAAATAAAGGGGGGTGGGTCGGGTGGGGTGGAATCTAGTACATCACAGCACTCAAGCCTCCAAACATCTGCACAGAACAGCATTATAGGATCATTTGAACAGGAAAAAAATAGAAGGTTCAAGTAAAGTGTTGAAACTACAGCAGTCCATGGGATCAAAGTAGCCTGTGATTTCTATCTAGCAGAATGGGGAAAGTACTAACGGATCTTTTTAAAATCATGATTCCCTACACAAAGCCCATTTTCTGCTGTTCTTTGTTGTTTTTTGTGGGGTTTTTTTGTTTGGTTTTGTTTTCGTTGGGGTTTTTTTGAGGGGGGGGCTGGTTTTGTTAGGTTATTTGGGTTTTTTTTTGTTGTTGTTGTTGGTTTGGGGTTTTTGTGTGTGGTGTTGGTTTTGGGGTTTTGCGGTTTTTGGGGGTTTTTTTTGTTTCTTTGTTTTTCTGCCTTTCCCTCCACTCCCTATTTGTATCTCTAGACAAGTAAGATATTTACAGTAGCGGTAGTTAAAAAAAAATGTATCATTCAAGAGCTGTGCACTCTAAGTTAAAATAAAAATAAGCAATATCTTCTCATAAAACATGTTTCTACAGCTCCTTACCTTCACCAAAATACTTTGCATTGTTGACATAGTATTTTGTTATACTTCTTTGATAAGAGAACCGTGAAAAAAAAGCTTTACTGAACCCTAAAACCACTCAATGCAGAAACTATTATTCCTTTTAATGAAGAAGGCAGTAGCATCACTATAGTAATGGGCATCTACTGCAAAGAAAAAAAAAAAAAAAAGGAGTGTTACATGTTGTCATTCCTCAAATCAAATAATTAGATTACTAATTATCAGTCGTGCATCATAACAATTCTAAAGAGCAAACTTTCAATTTCCTTACTAGCTGCAAAAAAAGACTGCAATTTCTAGTAAACAAACACATTCAGTCTTGTACTGTTTTCTGAAAAGTCATTTTCCACACACCAAGTTAGCAAGCACACAGTATCTCACATCTTGATAGCACTCGAGTCCTAACCAGCAACCGCCTTAGGCAAATAGCTTGTTGAAGGGCAGATTTAAACTTTAAAACAAACTTCATTATTTAACCGCATAACAACAAATACCAAAGTCAATCTTTTATTCAAACTGCTTTTCTGAGACTTTCAGATACTGAAGTTACCAAACATCTTTATACCACTAAAGCATACTTCAGTAAAATCAGTGAAAACTGAAGAACTTCTTGAAGAGTATTTCTCCTGACTACAACTCCAAGTAGCAGGCAGTGCTGAGAAATTTCACCTTGCGTAATCACATCAATCCAAGCCTAGCATACCATGAACTGTTTCACACACTATGGTTGTTTCAAGTAAGTTCTGACCTCAATGAACACGTGGCATACCATTACACACCTTCTTGAAAACTTAAAAAATGCACCTGATGCACTAAAGAATAAGGTTTTGGACAACCTTTTTAAATACGTATTTTTGAAAGGGGTTTTATTCCTCTCCTTGAGACAGAAGAGTCACCTTCTGTCCTCCTAAGAAGTGCAAGTAAATTTTACATAGGTCCTTTATACATGTGCATTTTATTCCCAAAATACAAACATGATTTTTCCTAAGGTGGTTATTGCTGTGAAAAATAAGAGTTACGCTTTCATAACACAAGTCAGACTGCTGGTTTAGTCTATAGAGCACATTAGCAAATATTATATAATACTGAACATTACTGTAAAAAAAGATTAGAAGTGCAAGGACTCATCTGCACTGTCCAATCTGCAAACCTATCAGGAGCTTCGAGTGTTTTAGTGGTTTCCATTCAGAAACTTTGACAGTGTACTGAAACTGTGTTTCAGTACTCTATGTCTTAGTAGTAAAACACAACTAAAATTCTCATCTAATTAGGAAATTTAAAAAATCTAACATTATGAAATACTAGCAAAGACTTGAATAGATCACTATAAACAAGGATGAAAGTGCAGAAGGTACACACACAAAATTAAATGTACTGTTAAAGCAGAATACAGAGAACACTAAGTACTATATTCCATTCAATATAACTAGATACCAAGGAATTTTTTTTGTCACTGATGCTATAATTACATGTGTCTTTCTGAGACAGATTTTTTTCTCTCTGGACTAAAAGATCCAGATGTCCCTTTTCAAGTATCCAGCTTCAGCACCAGACAGTAAACAAGACAACCTACCCATTCTATAGTGCAAGAAGAGTTTGCCAGCACTGGACATTTCTCTACCCTTTTCCTCCCTCCAAGTTTTTATTTCTTTTTTACAATTCAGGCAAACAACACACTAGAGCATAATAATCGAGCTTCTCCAGGAGACTTAGTGCTAGCCTTTAGTCAGTTTAACAAGCAAAAAGGGGCAAAAAGTTATCTGATGTTTTTTCATAAACTTATCATTTCAAATGCAAGTAACTACTTTAAAGCTAATCTTACTGCATTGTGTTTTGCAGTTGACATTATGCAGAAAAACAATGTCCAGAGGTTCTTTCCAAAAATTGAGTATTTATGTTCCCAATTTAGTGACTCATACAGCTAGCAATTTCTGAGATTAACTCTATCCTCCTCAAACTCCTCAATTTGAAAGTAAGCACTAAGTTGTTATTCAAAAGTTGTAACAACGTCAAACACAGAGATTTTATCTAGTTCCAGAACTATTTAAACTATTATTTAAGCTACTTCAAAAAATAGCTACATGGTGTTTCTGTAAATAATATTAGAAGGGCTATACAAAGCTAAACCAATTTAAGGGACAATTTACTGGGGGGGGGGGGGGGAGTTTTTAAATAGTGTATAATTTAAGTCTAAAAAAAAAATATATTTTGTGATTTTTTAAATAAATAAAAAATATGAGAAAAAAAAAAACAAAATTTATAAGAGGTATGGTGGGGGGGGGGGGGGGGGGTTGTTCTGAAATAGTGCTTAATTTAAGTCTTTTTCATAATAATGGCAGACTCAGAAAAATGCATCCCCAGTGTAAAATGAATGCAATCACTGCCACGTTTTTTCATATTCTCTTCCTTTCAACCTAGTTCTGCCTCCCTCATGATAAAGGTTTATCCTCATCAAAAACATTAAGAATAAATGAAAACCAAGAGAAATACCACCACAGTTGAAACAAACACAACCTGTTCTCCTCTGTATCAAACTCATCACCGTCACAGAATGGTAGCAGGTTAAAAATTTTATCTGCCTGGCAGGGTGCCACATTTTCTCCTTAACATGAAAATGATGATTCTTTCAGCTTCCCATCTGAATAACAATTATTTTATTCAGGATGGCTCTACAACTTAGTAAGTCACTGAAGTTTGTCAAGCTGGTTTTGCATTTATTTTTCTTGGTTATTTAATAGATTTGAGTGTCAGATTAAAAGGTGTTACTGTTCTAAAATCATTTTCTGTTCCATCCTTACAGCTTTTCACCTCCAATCACTAAGTACAGTCAGAAGCCAAACCTACACAGGAAAGTTTGCTAGATAACCTTCCGCATTGTAATCAACTTGCTTGAGAGAACTTTTTCTAGGATATTAATTACTTATCTGTGAAGCATCAACAAATAACCGATTTTGACTGCATCTGTTTTTGTAGGCAAAGTATTTTAAGGTTATACTTGCATAAGAACCTTACTATCTACAGAGGGATACCAGATTTGAGGTATTTATGATAGCCTTTAACAATACAGATGTGCAGGCTTTAAGTGCTGTACTGCAATTCATACAGGCCTCAAATATCTCCCAAACACCTGCTACCTGGATGCATCAGTTAAGGCCATATACAAACAGGGGCAGCCAGACACCTCCAAAATACATGCTGTCCAAATACCTGGTGGTTGTCTTCAAGACAAAGGTGATGCTGCTGAGAGAATGCTAGTCAGACACATTGTAGTATTTGAAATAAAAATCAGCAGGACTTCTGATACAGCACAGACAGTGTAACAGACTTACTCTTCTCCTAGTTATAATCAAAAAAAAAAAAAAAATTTGGAAAACTGCTGAAATGTCTAAAATAAACTAGTGAAAACTGTACTTCTGTTCAGTAACTAAAATGTCTGAGAGGTGATACCAGTGGAGTAGCTGTTCTCGCACTACAGAAACCACACAAGTCCAGAAAACTCCTGCCAACTTTCCAAGTTTATGCAAGCTTCAGTGCTATAGAAGCTAGTAAACCTTTCTGAATACAAGTTGTACCACACATTGATTATGTCTGCAGAATTATGAGAACTGCATGACTGTGAGAGTAATTAGCCCTTAGAAGGAAAAAAAAAAAACCACAAAACAAATAAGCCACAAACAGTAACAGTATAGGGCATCTTTCTAAACACATGATGTTCCCATTTCTGTTTGTATATATAATGATTTAACATGAAAAGCAAAAGCCCCACTCTTATTGGAAAGAACAAAGCTTCTGCTTCTTGCCCAGTTTAAACAATATTTGGGAGGGGACTGATAGATTTCACTACTGGCCGTGCCTTCAGGTACCACCCTCAGCAGTGGTCTGTATAAAACACATACTACTTTGAATTAACTCATAGCCCTATGGCAGCACCCTTACTTGGATCTGAAATCCCAGAACTACTCAGCAACTATGTGATTAGGAAGAAGTAAATAAATATCCAAATAAGTATGCCATTGTGTTTAGATATTAACAGCCTGATCCATTAGCATGCTAACCACTTCAGCTGGATTCTGTACAGTGTTGAGCACCTACAAGTTAATAATTGTTTACATTTCCATAATTCACAGCATATCACTTCATGTTCAACCTTGGCTGAAACTAGATGGGAAATATTTTTTTTTTAATATTATCTGGGGTTTTGGTTTTTTGGTTTTTTTTGTGGTTTTTTTTTTTTTTTTTTTTTTTTTTTTTTTTTTTTTTTTTTTTTTTTTTTTTTTTTTTTTTTTTTTTTT